>WEIS01033482.1:0-36118 GCA_013389965.1 Todus mexicanus | reverse complement strand
AATATAAGTTAATGAACTAGAGTGCCAAAATCCCATCCGGGGATCAGAGTGCTCTGGTGATACAGATTAAATGCTGTCTCATGAATGAAATTGTCATTTGGAGATTCCTATTTAGACATCCTTCAAGCTAAAAAAGCCTCAGCTTTAATCTCCAAGTATACGTACCTCTTGAAAATAGAAACAGGGACAAAATTATTTAAAAAAATAAATGAGCAACCCTCTTTTGGGTTGGGCTTTTTTTATTATTATTTTATTTTAACTTGTCTGCTAGCCATGTTTCTCACACATGCTCATTCTCATTAGAAGTCTGCAAAGTTCTAGTTTCATTTTATGTCTCACATAAGCATCTTGAAGACTGAAGCATAAATGAAATCAGTCTGGGCAGATCACTGATTTGTATGTAGCCGGTGTAACATACATATTTGAGTATCTCTGAAACTGGCTGTGCTTTGTGCAAGCTGTGTCAGTGTGCATGTGAGAATACGTTGTGGCAGGTTAAGACTGGTGTACTGTGAAGCTGTTGCTGTAAGACAACAGTGTTTAGCTAACCTTAGTGCAAATTGCTCCTGCTGACAATGCTTTCCTGGTGCCTCCTGTGCTTGAGCAGGCTCTGCAGTATGACAGCTCAGGTAATTGATCCAAATGAGAGCTGATTGTTTCAGTGGCAGCCCAGATTTAGATCAGCATAAAGAGGTCGTGAAGCTGCAGCTAAAGTTGGTGGTTTACGTAGAGTGATGTCGCACAGAGGGGTTTTGCAAAGAGCCAGGGTGCTTAGAAGCTTTGCTTTTGTAGGTGCTCCCGGGGACCCAGTTACTGTAAGTCCATTGCATGAGGCTTTGAGATAGACTTGCAACTTTGCAGCCCTTCAAATAGCAACCATCAGCTTCCCTACCACTAGCCCACAGTTAATTAAATAGCACAAACTGCAGTACCTACCTACACCTCAATGCTTCATCATTCCCTGAAGTCATCTATTGCGAGAATTACACAAAAATTATATCTCCTAAAGCAAAAATTGTATCTCCTGCCCAGCAGGATGCCTGCATAGAGCTAGGTGTCCTGCCTTTGAAACAGCTTTTTTCATTTACACCATTAATAAAAGGGCCTTTGAAGCAGATCCCTTTATACAGTGAAGGAAGCCAGTGAAAGAACATTTTCTTCTTTCTGCCCCATTGTATGATAGCATCACTAACTATTGTGCTATGTAATATTCCTGTGTCACATGCCCAGTTTGCAGCCTGGCCTTCCTATCCGGGAGCTGATCCATATGGTATGTGAGGCTGGCAGCCAAAAGGCTAGACATTCATCGTGAGGGCTGCTCTAATACTGTTTCCAACCATCTGACATTTGGCCATGGTCACATGTCTATTTAACACTCTGGAAACTAGTCATCCCTCTGCAGGAAGTTTGGCTGGGAGAAACCAGTCACAAACCTCCATCTGCTTGTTGAGTGCTAGAAAAATACCATATCATGGCCCTGCAGTCATCCAGGCAGTTTCAGAGTGCCTCTTGAGAATGTCTGAGCGCTGAAGAGGGAGCCATTTTTCCACTAGGTAGTGATCCAGTGGTCCTACTGGGCATGTTGCTAGTACAGCTGGCCTCAGTCACAGAAGATATTTCACATTTGTTACAGACTATACCCACAGACTTGCATGCCAGAAGATGGGCACGTGCCCACTGCTGGTAGTTGTACCATACAGCCAAGGCAAGGAGCAACCATGAGCAGGTGGAAAGTTGCAGCTACAGCAAGAACTGTGTGTAGGCATGGGAAACTGCCACATTTGTTCACGGTGAGTCTCTGCTGTGGAGGGCTATCCTACTTCAGCCCCAGTTTACATTGTACTGTATCATTGCAGGATACTATATCATCAGCTTTGTGTGACCTAACTGATGTCTTGAGACCTCTGTCTGCAGCATTATCATTTCAGTACACACAGCTATAGGCAGCTGTACAATTGAGCGTCCCAGCCTCCATTGCTGAAGTTATATATTTGGAAAACTACTTTTTGTAGAGCAAATTCACGGATGGGAGTAGATGAACAGCTGGTATTGGTGTGATGTGAAGGAATTTACTGAAAAAGTAGGAATGTGGGACCCACAGAGCTGCCACCCTGAAGGCATATCTTCTGCAAGCATGTCAAAACTGCTTGTTACCTATGACAAGACCAAGAGGATGTCCTGCCTACTAAAGTGAAAACACCAGAGGTACATACTGTCTGGTGCTGCACAGGAGCTCAAGCCTGATGTCTTTTCTCACCACAGGGGTCCAGTAATAAAACAGCATCTTACTCCACTGTATCTGTTGCTGCTCATCTGTGGTAGTAAGAATAATCTATATACTCTGATGTGCAGGCAAGTGGAAATGGAAGTCGTAGAATCATAGAATGAACAAGGTTGGAAAAGACCATAGAGATCATCACATCCAACCTGTAACCTATCACCAACCTATTACCCAATATCATCTCATTGTCTAATCATCTAAATCTTGTCCCTGAGTACATCATCCAACCTCTTCTTGAACACATCCAAGGACAGTGACTCCCCCACCTCCCTGGGCAGCCTGTTCCAGTGGGAAATCACTCTCTCTGTAAAAAGTTTTTCCTAACGTCCAGTTTAAACCTTCCCTGACACAGCTTAAGACTGCGTCCTCTTGTTCTGTCATTGGTAGCCTGAAAGAGACCAACCTCCACCTGGCTACAACATCCCTTAAGGTAGTTGTAGAGGGCAGTGAGGTCTCCCCTCAGTCTCCTCTTCTCCAGTCCAAAGTACAACCTGTATCAATTTCTTTCTGCTTATAGCTTCCGTAGTATCTCTTTCCACAGAGTAGGTTTTGATTTTCACATCCATTCTGAAAGAGCAGAAAGGGGATCACAAGCACGAGGGAACGTTTGCAACACGTTCTTTTTTTTTTCCCCAGTGCTGCTCTGCAGAGAGCTGTTCTTGTTTGCCATTTGCTCTGGTTGACCATAGTGGTAGGAACCTTAGTTGCCCTTTCCCTTTCTCTTGCTGGTCGCTTGCATCTCTATGCCATTTACAAATTCAGTTTCTAATGTAAGCTGCTGGAGTGCTGGAGAGCAGCTTTTGTGGAGAGGCAGGATTGGCTGTGCTATTCCCGTGTCTCCCCAGGGGAGGCTCTTGCTGAAGTCTTGGCCTGCACTTTTGGGTTTACTCCAGCACAGGGAGGTGTCAAAAATTCTCCAACTCAGCTACTTTACACAGCCACATGGGGTGTGTGACAGAGGTGGCTTTTCCCTCCCATGGATGCATGTTCCTCTCCTTTCCAGAAACAAATGTTATCAGCAATAAAAAGTTCTCTGCAACCTTAAGAACTAATGTAGGGAGTAAAATTTTTTACTCAGCTGAGTTTAAGCTTTCTTTTCCTCTGCTTGTTAGTCTTCAAGCATCATGCCTCTTCATGGGGCTCAGACAGACCTCATGCCACAGAAGGGGAGGCTCTGAGCCAGCAGACCCTTGCAGGCCAGTGCAAGTATCACGCAGCCCCTGCGTTTTCTGCTAAGGGCATGAAAGCAGAATTACACCAAACTCTTCTGCCTGCCTGCCTTCATCTACAGTAGAGTTGCAGACTCTCTGACTCGTAGAGCTGGTGAGGCTCCAGACAGTGAGAACCTCAGGCAGGGAAAGGCAGGTACACGGGCGTTGTCATTTATGCCTGGGGCTGCACAATTTTATGATTTTTTTTAAACTGTATTTGTAGTGTAAAAACCTCTTCAAAACTTACATCTTCTTGTTTTGGTAAGCCATGGCCCCTTGAAGAGCTAACCATAAACTTGGAGTGTCCATTAGGTGGTATAATACAAGAGAAGCTGTACTGAAGGACAGCTGATACAAAGATCTTGTAATCTTCAGCGCTAAGAGTTGTTCTCTGCTATTGTGTTATCAAGGCTGCACACAGCAGCCTTTGGTATCTATCCAGGGAGTAAGCTGTTTCTTCAGAGATGATGAAGCTTAGATTGTATCAAAACCTCTTATGACCTGAACTAAATGACTTCGCCCTGCCACTCACAGAGTAAACCAGGTTTTACAAGCATTGGCAATTCAAATGTCTGCTGTGGCTGTTTAAAAGCTGCTATAGTCTTGAATGAGAACAAAGATATCAATGAATGTATCAATGCTCTCTAGCATTGCCCATGAACTGCAGTGTCTGGTTTGGCCAACCTCCGATACAAATGTCATTTCAGCTCCTAGCACCCCTGCTAATCTGCAAGGTGCAATGCTCATAACTTCTCAAAACTCTCCATGTGAATCCTGCGGTCCCTTTTTTTGCGCCCATGGGATTGTGAAGGGTACTTCACTTCATGAAAGCATGGATGGTGCCAGGCTGGCTGCTGCATCCTGATAGATGTAGGGTGCTGTGAGCAGGAGCCACGTGGAGAGGGTGTGCTACAGTGGTGGTGGGGAAGGGAGAACATCTCTGTCTTGCACCTGCTCTGGGGTGTGCTCTACATCACAGTGGTGGGACAGCTCCAGGTGCTCCCTTCACCATCATCATGTGGATTCATCCAGCCTGAAGACAAAAAAATCTTGACACTTTTCTCCTAAGTGTTGTCTTTGGGCAGCTGCTTTGTGAGCTGCCATGGCTGGGGAGGGTTTTGGGACTTATCTTACATTGCTGCCATGTGCATGGGATAGCGCCAGATCAGCCATGGCCATTCATGAAACAGGGCTTGTGGTGAGCTTGATCTGACTGTCACAGTGGCTGGTGGCCACCAAATTATTTATAACTCTCTCCTGGACTGGTTACATTAAGGATGTGTAGGTGTGAATCCAGTTCATTAGCTTAAAGAGGCTGATTTAGGATGGTGTCACCTGTGATCTGGAACAATGAGATTGACATTTAAGCAAACACTGCTGCATCAGGACAGTGGGTGAGGAGGAGGCCCACAGGGACATCCTAACCCTATAGATTAGATAACTGGAATTCAGAGGCCTGAAAACCAGCCTGGACCAGCTCTGCAGTTAACAAGTCGGGATGAGTCATTTGTTTTCCACCAAAGGTGAAAAGCACACCCCAAGGAAGACTTCAGGCCTTCATCAGAAGACCACCAGAGGGGACCCAGAGACCACTACCCCATTTAACTGCGCATGCAATGTAGGGGCGGAGATTATGTTAATGAATTTAATGCATATATATGTCAATTCCAGGAAAAGTTACGAATATGTATGTAATAGTTCCATAAAAACAGCTCAAGTGCTTTTGACCGTTGCACATGTTGGGAGGAGCTATCCCCCATGTTGCCCAGCGCTGTAATAAAGAATGCCTGCTTAATAACATTTATTTGTTATTCGGTTGTCTTCGTTTCAAGGCTCTAAATTCAGCAGCTTCCTTCAAGGACTCCATTCTTGCCCTGGGGCAGGGCACGGTGTTTTAGCATTTGAGGAGGGAAGGAGAAGGCTGAAAACAAGGTGCTTCGCACCTTCACATGACCTTTAAAATCAAGCTTGTCAGTATTTTCTTTATTTGTTTATTTATTCACCTATGCTTGGCAGCAATCTTCATAATTTTCTAACTTTGAGGGTGGATAATACCAAACAGAAATAAAACACACCTTCCTTTTGTTTGCATTTCATTCTCTGTGTGAGTTTTAAAAGCCTTTGTTTTGCTTTTTATTTCCTTTAATGTTACATAAGGTGAAGCTGATATACAGGTTTACCTTTCACTTAGCTCTGTACCACTGACAGACCAGTTAATGGCTGGATATCATACAGTGCAATCTCTGAGAGGGAAAGAGAGAAATCTAAACATGCTTGCAATGTGAAACCGCCAGTGATGGAGCCCACTTCTTCACTGAATTTCTTGCCATCTGCAGCCCTGGTTCTTGAGGTGTCATCTCCACCATAAGGACGTCCTTCCTGAACTGAATTGTCCTGTGATCCAGGCTGCCAAGTCCTGCAAGCCTTGTGCTTGTGCAAGCAGCTGAGCAAGGAACAGGATAGTGCAGGCTCAGGCCTGAGGAATTTAAATTTAAATCACTGCAAGTGCAGACACACCTGAGTCCAATATTTTTGTCTTGCAGCAGGATGGAAGGAAAAATATGAGAAAGCCATGTGTCACCAGCACAGCTCTTCACTGTTCTTGCTGCTTTCTCTTCCTCCTCAGGGAGCTTGTAGCATTGCTCTGGTAGTACCTGCCCAAGCCTGACCCCAAGCTTCTACAACTGCAAGCTGATCCAAAGGGCATGTGTCCAGTAACAAACATTGCAGAATTGAACCACTGGTATTTAGAGTTGGGGAAATCGCTGACAGAGACCTAAACTCCTCTCATTAAACTTAACATTTCTTCAAGAATAATAAGCTAAAGGCCAAGGCATTCTGAGTGCAGTTCTCATATTGACTTTCTGTGGAGTAATCTTTATATATCTCAATAGACATGGCCTTTTGTGCTGGACACCATTATTCTGCCTTCTTGGCATGTGAGGCTGCAACACAAAAACTGCAGAGCGCTGAAAATTGGTGGTGTGAATCCCAATGAACACACAAGCAGAGGCAGGCTCTGAAAATACTGTTATTTTGGTAACTGTTTCCATATTAAGAGATACTAAATCTTACTGTACAAGGCACTGCTATCCAGGGCTATATTTAGCTGCTTGGATGTTTGTGTCTTCACCTCAGCAGATCTCTAGAAATAAGTGGGTATTTTCATCATGAGCTCTGAGTAGGAAGCTTGTTATATCTGACCTACTGTGAACAGAAAATACCCGTTTCACCACTGTGCTTTTTTTCATGCAAGCGCTATGTTTCTGCATTTCTTCTAACATTAATATATGTTCTTTGAAGTGCTACAAACTTATTTTATGTTACTTGGCAATTGACTGGTATTTATGGCCAAAACTAGAAATTAAATGTGTGTGTTGTTTTAAAATTACATAGTGAAGGAAAACCTCCTAGTATTTGGGACAAAGGCAAAATCTTCATCTGGCACCTGAATTGAACACAAGGCTTACAATACATTGTCCCGAGTTTCTCCATTTCCTGGGGCTTTATTTCCCTACCAATCCCAAAACAGTCAGGCAGTGAACCCTGCCGGAGATTTTTTTCCTTGAGCGTGGCTTTCGGCAGTTCGCCTTGAGTTTCCTCACTACCCTTGCTCCTCCACCTGTGTCCTGGGTGGTCTAGGACCTGTCCTGTCAGCCTGGCTCTGTGGCAGAAGCTTGGGAGCATTTACAGTCAATACCTGAGCCCAGGATGGTTGAGGGGATGAGTTTTGTCCTGTTCATGGTCTGTCATGGGGGAGCCTGTTTGCTGCTTTTGTTTGCTTAGGATTTTTATTTTTGAAATGATACTTAAAGCTTGGGGTGATGATGCTTGGGAGACAAGCTGTCAGCATTAATTCATATTAATATGACTCAACCTCAGAAGTGTTCAAGCTTTCTCTTAGAAAAAGTGGCTGAGTGCATTTTTTTCTTTTTTTTCAGGGTTGACAGAATAACTTTTTACCAAAGTTGCTTCAAAGAGGAAGGAAACAGAGTACATCAGTTTCTCTTCCAGATAACTCATGTCTTGCAAATCCACCTGGTATATGGGGAAAAGCAGCCTTTTCATTAGTGGATGCATAGAAGGCCCCACAGACAGGAGTACAGAATAACTGGCTCTTCAATCTGTAGAACTGCAGCTAATTGTATTTTAACACTCTGTTTCAGTGAGATACCATTGCTACCTACCATTCCAATGCAATGTATTAGAACTGCCGGTTACTATATTTTCTCTCCTCTTACCAATTTTATTTCTTTGTGAAAATCACAGGAGCTGTGAGCTTTCTGAATACAAAGCAGTAAGGAACAGGTAAGTGGAGGTGACACTCCCCTGTAGTTCACATCAATTAACCTCAGTGAGGGAGAGAAGAATTAAAATGGTCACTTGTGTTTGCGAAAATTACCTTGTGATACATTGCAAATAGCCTCATTGTAGGCAGTTATTTAACTTCATCTATGCTACAATTATGCCAATATGCTTATCATGCATTTGACAGCTTGCTCCCTTTCTTACTCTTGGAGTGGTGAAGTGTGTAAGGTGGATTGATGTACATGCTCCTAAAAGAAAAATGTGAGCTAAATGACATTATTTATTTGCTTATTTTGTGAGTCTGTGAATGCATCTCACTATAAAAAAAAGGAACATGGTAATGATTCTGTTTGATTAACAGAGAAGTAACTTACTTGTCAGTTCTAAGTGCTGTTTGATCTATCTGAGATGTCAGAGGACTGGAGAACTCCTGTAAAGGTCTGAGAAAGCATTATCTGTGCTTGGTATGTGGAGCTTTATGAAAGCAATTTACATATTTGCACAGTGAAGCATAACTACCAGCACATAAGCAGGGTCATAAATGATTAACTATAAGAGATGGACAGTTTGGGCAAAAATTCAGCAAAGCACTTAAGCATGTGCTTAACTTCAAACAGCCTGGGTCTGCTGACTGCAGTAGGGCAGTGTCAGGTTCTCCCTTAATTTTAAGAAACTCCTCATGTACTTCAATTAAACATGTGCTTAAGTGACCTGATTAACCGGAGTCTGGCTAAGAGAGCTTGTAAAAGGGAAGAACTTTCACATTCAGAGCTCATAAAAGGGAAGAACTTTCTCATTCATAAACATATTAAATATTTTATTGTTGTTCCCTGAAAATCTCATTCTGCTTTGGCCAAGTGTTTTCATGGCTAAATGGCTTAACGTGAAAAGGAATTAGGCCAAAAAAAGCCAAAACCCTCAACTTTCCAACAAACTTTTCATTTTCAAGTAACTTCAAACTCTTCTCTAGTATTCATCTTGCACCAGGCTCAAGCTTCCCACCAGTAACTTTGCTTCATCACAAGCCACTTTCTTACAGTGTATTTGGAAGTTCCTGAAGCTGGAGGCAGAAAAAGCTGCTCCAAACCACAAGTGTTAAGCAAAAGTTGAAGGTCCAAATCAAGGTTATCCTGATGAAGCTGATTTTGGACCCCATGTAACAATGCAGGAATGTTTTCATGTGTCCGGGTGAAATTTTAGCAAACCAGAACTGCAAGAGAAGTCCACCTCTTTCTGCCTTTATCCCTTCTAAGGGAGAATATTTGAACTTACATCACTGTCAGAAACATATACTCCTCACCACAGAGCAGTACATGCTTTTGTTGCATGTTCTTTGCTTTGGGGGAAGCTTTTAGACTACATAATTTTATTTTTTTTTCTTTATTTTACCTCTGCCAATATAATCTGTCTTAAAATATGTCTGAAGTTCATGGTGGTTGGGTGAAGCTTAATGAAAATGTATCAGTGTGATGGTGTCTTTCATTCAGGAGACATACAGGAAGATTATAGAAAGGTTATAATCTTGTTTGAAATAAAAATGAATGGATTCAGTGCCCTGAAAAATTAGCAAGGCTCTGAAAAATTAGCAAGAAACAGAAAAGGATCATGAAAAGTTGTGGGGTTTTTCTAGGCCCCAAATTCAGATCTATTCAATGAGATACTGTTACTGGAGTATGTATATTCCAGAGTAGCCAGGAAACAAGCAGAAAAAGAAAGGATCTAAAAGTCCTGGAGATAGAAAAATGTTGGAAATTGAATCTGGAGAGAACGGTGGAAAAGTCTCTGTACAGGTTTGACTGCAGGCTAGAAAATGATAAATACTCTGATTTGTTTCAGACAATCTTCAAGGCTTTTGTATTTTTTTTTCTTTTTTCGTTAAAGGAACAGGACGAGAGGGCATGGCCTGAAGCTCCACCAGGGAAGGTTTAGGTTGGATATTAGGAAGCACTTCCTCACAGAAAGAGTGATAAAACACTGGAATGGATTGGCCAGGGAGGTGGCAGAGTCACCATTCCTGGAGGTGTTTAAGAAAAGACTGGATGCCACACTTAGTGGCATGGTTTAGCTGATGTTGTGGTGTTAGGTCATAGTCTGGACTCAATGATCTAAGAGGTCTTTTCCAGCCTTAATTATTCTATGATTCTATGAATCTAATATTGATTAACTCATACAACTAAAAAACAGTAAATCATATAATTTCATATCAGGAGAGACAAGTTTATTGTGTTCTGGTTTAAATCCGTTCTGTTTTTTGTCTTACCTGCAAAATCCTTCCTGCTTCTCAAACACAAGATGATGCAGGCAGGCAGTACTCCTAATATAAGCCAGAAAAGATGTAATGGTAAATGTTTTGCTGCAATTTTCCATCCATATGCTCAAAGTAAGAAAAGGGGAGGGTGGGAAGTAGGCATGTTAATGATGTCCTATCTTGATCATCTTCTCTTCTACTAACGTGGGAGGAGGATGCATGGTTACTGGGGCAGAGACTTAAGTGTATTGACTTCACTTATTCCTCAGCTGGAGCTGATTTTCAGTGTATGAGCACAAAAAACTTTAAGGAATAATGCATAAAACTGCTATTATCTTTGGAAAAAATGACATTCAGCTGACTTGGCCATTATGTAGGTGAAGGCACAATGGGTACCAAAACTGCCAAGTCTATTTGCATGAGATTAGCTAAATCATCTAAGTAGAACATCGCCCCTATGTGTTTCACCCTGTGCTTAGATGCTGCGGAACTTTGAAACAAAAGTAGCCGTGAAAGTGCAATGCTGCATGAGAAATTCCATTATTTTTTTCTGATAAAGGCAAAAAAGGTGAGAAGAGGCTGACTACTTGTGGGAAACACCAGTGGGGAATTTAGAAGCTCTGGATTTTATCACAATATGCAACCTTGGGCATCTTGATGAAGTGTCTGGGATCACTTTTTTGCACTTGATTTCATTTTGAACAAGATGTCATAACACCAAAATTCCCACAGCAATCTACAGCATTTGGTAGGAGGAGCATCCAATGGCAGTAATTTCCCTGTGAAATGGGAGTCGTTTGAGAGGAAGACCTACACTTTATTGCTTTTCTGAAAGGTTAATAGTGTACCCAGACATGGGGGGCAATTTCCTGTTGCTACATTTTTACTATGTGCAGCAGGAATCTGATCCCAGTTGAGGTGTCTGGGAACTGCAGTAATGCAAATAATAACCACCCTCAGCATCAGCTAAACACCATTTTGTAGGTTTCGATTACCTGGTGACAATATGGTCCCATGTTACTTGCTGGAGCTGAGACAGACGCTAGCGTTTGCAGCATAGCACTGGTATGTACTTGCGAGGATGGATGGGATCTTTTTGCTGGCTGGTTTTCTGTTGTTCCGAAGCCTTCCTAAACAATTTAGAGAATATGTCCCCAGGACACTGTGCTTTGAAAAACAGGCATAGGGATTGGGAAATGTTAGCTCAGCTGCAGTGTTACTGGCAATAAGGATCATGAAATAACGAAGTTTTCATCTGGCCATAGAAATGACTAAATAGAAGTATTTTATGACTTCAGGAGTGTTGCATTCTTGTTGTGTTTCAGCATTTGCAGATAAAACAGATGAAGCAAATTAAATTATGCATGCGCTAAAGGAATGTCTTTGTTAACTTGCCTGCGAATAAATAAATACAAATAACTGAAAGATGCATCTTGAATATCTGGTAGGTTGGCTTTTCGGGGTTTTTTGCACCTCATACTTATATGTATAATATATACATGTGTGTGTGACCTATAAGCCATGCCTACTGCACATGTTACCTGGTGGGTCTCGCTGTGAAGAATAAACCATGTAGCTACATATCCGTCATTTGCATTCCGCTTGTATAGAGCTTTGACAATTTGTTTATGCAACTGAATGTATGCAATCATCAATAACACAATCTGCAGTAAGTCTCAATTAACATTACTGCAGGAGACTTCCTTCTTATTTGTGCTGACTTCTGTAGATTTAAACACTCAACCTTAATGATGCATTAATGTTGGTGGTTGGGTTATTTTCATTTTATTTTTTTTAAAAGCTGTATTTGCAGTGTGAAGTCCACCATTTATTTTGTTCTCTTTACCCATCAGGGACACTTTTTCCACTGACTCGTTACTAAGAAGCCATCATGAGTACAGAAGTAATTTATCTTTATTAGTTGTATATTTCTCTCATCACCTCTCTTACATTTATGAATTTGCTCAGCACCTCTCTTACATTTATGAATTAAGTATTTATTGATTTTTTCACAAGAATGCCCCAATGCTAAAGAAGAACAGTTACCACCAGCTATGCACAGAGAACCATAAGCAAAGGAATTTGCATTACTTCTGTAAGTCATGCCATAATGGGAACCAAATCTGTCTTTTAATGGAGATCTGTGTGAGGTTGGGTGTTTTTTTTAAAGAGATATGTAAAATGGACTATGAAAGAAGCGCTTGCATCTGTTTGTTTGCTTTGTTTCATTTTCTCTTTTTGCTTTGTGGTACACAGGCAAAGGTGAAGGAATTTGTGTTCTCTTCCTAACTTTTTGCTTGCAATCTCATTGATAGATTAAGAGAACTGATTAGTTCTGTCTGATATGGTGTGAAACCTATTCAATTATAAATGAAAGTGATTACCTTACTCCTTACCAGTGTGGTCAGCTACCAGATACTACTGCATCAAGCCTACAGCTCTAACTGGAAGTCATTGAAGAAAGGTGTGCAACCCTGAGCAGAATACTTTGTACTCATGTAGCATACATGACAAATATCCATCACCTCTGAAAACATGGAGCTTGTTTTCAACCTTCAACCTGCAGTCATAGAATTTGATGCTGAGTCTGTATCTATAGCACAGTACCCCTTCAAGGAAATCAGTCATGGAAAAGAACTAAAAATATGCCTCGACTTCAGTAAGGCTTTTGATACTGTCTCCCATAATATCCTTGTAGGAAAACTCAAGAAATAGGGGATAGATTATCGGACTGTAAGGTGGATTGAGAACTGGCTCAACAACAGAGTTCAGAGGGTTGTGATCAGTGGCAAAGAGTCAAGTTGGAACGAAATCTGGACAGGCTAGAGGGCTGGGCAAAAGTGAACCTCGTGAAGTTCAACAAGGACAAGTGTAGAGACCTGCATCTGGGGAGGAATAACACCAGGCATCAGTACAAATTAGGGGTCGTCCTGCTGGAAAACAGCTCCATGGAGTCCTAGTGGGCAGTAAGTTATCCATGAGACAGGAATGTGCAAAGAAGGCTAATGGGATCCTGGGGGGCATTAAGAAAACTGTGTCCATCAGGTCCATCCCCCTCTACTCTGCCCTGGTGAGACCACATCTGGAATACTGTGTCCACTTTTGGGCTCCCCAATTCAAGAGAGACAGGGATCTACTGGAGAGAGTCCAACAGCGAGCTATAAGGATGATTAAGGGACTTGAGCATCTCTCCCACAATGATGGGCTGAGAGAATGGGGGCTATTTAGTCTCGAGAAGAGAAGGCTGAGAGGGGATGTTATCAATGTCTATTAATATCTGAGGGGGGGGTGTCAGGAGGAAGGGGCCAGTCTCTTTTCTGTGGTGTCCAGCAATAGGACAAGAAATAATGGGGGTAAGCTTGAACATAGGAAGTTCTACCTCAACATGAGGAGGAATTTCTTCACTGTGAGGGCACTTCTGTTCCCCATGGGCATGTGAGAGGCTCCCCCACTGCACTGGGCCTTGCAGCTGGAGCTCTGCCTCTCACTGAGGAGCTGCCATGCACCAGCCTTCCTGAATGCTTTGGCAGCTGTAATGGCCTTTTTTTTTTTTCTACTACTTTTGGGTTTTTTCAACTGGGCTTGCACCACCCATGAAGTGGGATTGCTCTAAGGAAGGAAAAAGAAAATGTGGAAGAGGCCCTTTTGACCAACAGTGAGGAACACTTTGGGTTTAACACTAGCAGAGGCAGCGAGCTCAAACAGCTTCACACTAGATGCATAAAAAATACTTTTCAGTGCATAAAAAAATACTTTTTGCCAGCCCTTTTGGGTTTGCTTTTCTTTTTAAAGGAATAGAAACACAAGGAGGAAAAAGCCTTTCCTCAGCAGCACTGTTGAGGGAGTCAAAATTTTCATTATCTGCACTTTTCTTCCGCAGCAGCAGAATGTCACCTCCCTCCTGTTCCTCTGGGCTTTTCTGACACATCAGTTAAATGCCCACAGCCAAGCTGTCATGAAACGTCTTTTGACAGGAATGGCAGCTCATGGCCCACAGCTACAACTGTTAGGACAATTGTCGTGAGAACAGCACAGGGGGCAAGCACCAATGTAGCATCAGATATCAGGCTTTGCGCCATGTTCTTCAACACGTTCTTGAATCTAATCCTCTTGTGGAATTTCTGCTTTGCTTCTGATGGATTAATTTCTCCTTGAGCCTGCAGCCCTGTGTTTGCTGTTACCTCTTTGCTCTGGAACACCTCTAATGATCAACTGAAAGACACCAAAACTGAAAAATGTACTCTGTGTCCTGGTAGAAGAAGTTTGGGTTAATGCTTTCTTGCTAGGCACAGGCCATCCAAAACTATGATCTAATTCCTATATTTAAACTCTGCTGACATTGCATTTTCATTTTATTGTTTCTATGGCAGGTTTGTTTTGGGGGGGGGGNTTGGGGGGGGGGGGTTTGCAAGATGCTTTCTCGTAGCTTAAGGTTATGGAAGTGACTGTGCCACTGGGATAAATATACCTGAGGGCCAGGAACTGCAGTGCCAAGAGGTCCAACTGAAAGCACTGCTGCCCTTTGGTGTTAACAACCCTGGCTTGTATGGCAAGGTGAGAAATCCGCATTCAAATATGCACACCTTGTATCTGTCCTCCCCCACTGACGTTTCTAGTATAATGTGTTGGAATGAGAAGACCCCATCCCTTGACTGCCAGGGTGCTGGGATGCTCTTGGGCATGCAGAGGGAAGACGTCAGCTCCATATCCTTTGCTGCTACACTCCCCATCCAGGGCAAAAACACGGTGCCATGGAGGTAGTTCTGTCCCAAAGGCTCTGTTTGGGAGAGCCCAGGGCCCTGCAGCAGGTTCCTCACTTCCTGTCAGAAATGGCCCAACTCCACCTAATAGCAAGTGATAGAGTCTCTGGTGGTGTCGACCGTCACAGCCTCGCCCTTGTTAGGTTTGTGATGAAAGACTCTCACCTTTGCAACCTCATCCTGCTCCTCAGGACTGACTGTCTGAAAACTGTGGAAAGTTGGCAAAGACATAATAACACACCTGCCCATGAAAACTAACTGTCCGGAATGAGCTCATGAGAAAATCTGACCTAACCTGTCTGTGTATTTATAAACACTGCTACACAAGGATTAAGGAGCCCTGCCCAGCCCTGTGCTGATGTAGTCAGTGAAAGCAGCTGTTTGTATTTCAAACTTTCTGATGTTGCGGGATTTTATAAAAAAAATCACATGGTCACACTTTTTTTAAACTTTTTTTTACTTTTGTTTTTGGCAAAGCCTCCAGAGGAGCAAGCAGTGCTTCGAAATGCTGCTGCCTCCATTTATTTAAACATTTCAGGATGTTCTTGTATCCCCACCCCCCATTCCAAACCTTAGCAAACATCAAAGATTTGGTTTGGGAGCTGTAAAGGAAACGAGGATTCATTCTACAGACGAGATCCTCACTGGATCTAATTTCCTACAGCTGCACCTACAGTGGGCACACAGCTGCTTTTCACCAGCTGATAAGCTTTAACTGACAGGAGGTCACTGCTTCTGAGCAACTCACACGATGGCAAGAAGACCACACCCCTCTCAGGGCTCTGCTAAAGCAGCCCTCCAACATGCGCACAACACTCAGTGGCCATTGCTAGTGCTCTGCTGCTTGTAAGAGTGGGGATTTTAACCAGGTCTGGCGAAAGCACAGCTGTAGTACTTCTGGGTTCTGAGACACACGAATGGGGTGCCCCAGGGCTATGGGTTTCAGATGGCCTGTTTAGACGGAGGGATTGGAGGAAGATAGGAAGCAGCTGGGGGATGAGGGTGTGCCTGCTGAGCCCAAAAGGTCAGAATGCTGGGACTTTCCTTGTGGCTTCAATGTTCCTCATCCTCCTTTTGCCCTGGGCTCTTGTATGGGGGGGAAAGGGGTTGTGTGTGGCTTTTATCAGGAGGCAGAAAGGCTTTCAAAGCTACTAATGTATCTGTGCTGGATACTCTAGGCTCAGGTCCTTCCTTTTCTCTTGCTGCACATTAGAGGGACTCCCATGCCCAGCTGCCGTTGAAGATTTCCTCCTCTCTGCCCTAGCAGCTATGCAGAGATTTGTGCTGCTGCTTTTGTGATACTCCAGGACTACTTTTGTTTATTGTAAAAGCTCACTAATCATTTTTAGTAGATAAGATTGAAGTATACATCATTTTTTACTTCGGATTGTGATATTCTAGTATTTTGATACTAGAATAAAGTTAATAAAAAAATTTTAATATTTAGCTTTAAGTATTTTTTTTGCTATTTCTAGCTAGCATTTTGGGGTACTTCATTAGTAGTTGCTTCTCCTGGGGCTGGCATATTCTGCTACCTCTTCCTCTGGTTTTAAAGGCTACAGAAACTGTTCTGGTTGCCATATCCCTTCATAGAAAAACTTTATCTTATTCCCCTCTGATTGCTTCTTGTGCCTATGACTTATTCCTGGGGCCTGGCTCAGCAAGGACTTGCATCACTTCTGTCTTCCCCCACTCACCTTTCATGTTACTACATTTACATTTCTTTTGTACAAGTAATTACCTCATTCCTGGCTCCAGGCTGCATGCTTTGGCTTAGGAAAACACTGTGGTGTGGGTCTATGAATGATATGAGAAATGTTAACAGTACAAACTCCTGGTAGCTTGACACAAACTTTGCATACAGTCTAAGTGCATAAATGCAACCAAAGGGTGATCTGAGGATATGGTTCTCACAGCATGCTGGGATTGGAGAGGGAGAGCCAAAACGAGGCTGGGAGTCCCAGCTGGGGACACCTAACTGGCAGGCTGCTGTAGGAGGGGGAACTGCAACAAATAAGGCCCATTTTTGGCTGCTGCTGTTCTCTGAACTGGCATTGCAGAGAACCCTGATTTGAAAGGGTGCGGAGACAAAAGTACAAAACCCCTGTCCCTCCTGAAAGCCTGGTGTAGAAGATGAAAATGTTCATCCTGCAAAATGTTCATAGAGGGAATTTTCTTGTCCTCTCTTTTGATCAAAGAGTAGCCTTCCTTGATACCCTTGCTGGATGACAGCATTAGTAGTAAATTGTTGCCCCTTTCATCCTCATGGACTGGTCTTTTAAAATCTAGTTCAAATGGCTACCTGGTAGAAAAGCATGTTTTGTTATAATAGTTCTTATATGTGTTTTAAGAAACATCAGCTCCATAGATATTCACCTGAGTTTTAAAATATTTTTAAAATCAAAAAAGCCTGAACAAACCAGCCTAAAATCAGCTCCGAGTTCAGACTAGAAGTAAAAATTGGAAAACGCATTCAAAACTTTCATAATTCAAGATTTCTTGATTGCTAGTATTAAGAAAAGAAATGGAATTCATAGGTTTTGGTACTGCAATCTCAGGGAAATATCTCCCAGAAAAGATGGGAGGAAGTATCTCAAAGATCTCAGAGAACATTTTGCTTTTAGTTGTTTACCCGTTGCTCATCTCAGCATGAGCTTTGCAGTTGAGGAAGCTATGCAGTTTGTAATCTTCTGTTCTGTTAGTTTTGGTGTGTTGGTTTGGGGTTTTTTTTTTCTGGGAAAACAGTTTTAATAAAGGGACAAATTTACAGAATCACAGAATTATTGAGGCTGGAAAAGACCTCTGAGATCATTGAGTCCAGACTATGACCTAACACCGCCACATCAGCTAAACCATGCCACTAAGTGCAGCATCCAGTCTTTTCTTAAACACCTCCAGGAATGGTGACTCCACCACTCCCTGGGCAGCCCATTCCAGTGTTTTATCACCCTTTCTGTGAGGAACTGCTTCCTAACATCCAGCCTGAACCTCCCCTGGCTCAGCTTCAGGCCATGCCATCTCCTCACAAGTTACCTGGGAGAAGAGCCCGACCCCCACCTGACTGCACCTTCCCTTCAGGTAGTTGTAGAGAGTGATAAGGTTCCTCCTGAGTCTCCTCCAGGCTAAACCACCCCAGCTCCCTCAGCCTCTCCTCATAAGATTTTCCCTCCAGTCCCTTGAAGAGTCTGGTCACTCTCCTCTGGACCCGCTCCAACACCTCAATATCTTTCTTGAAGTGAGGAGCCCAGAACTACACACAGTACTCGAGGTGAGGCCTCACCAGCGCCAAGTACAGGGGCAGAATTACATCCCTAGACCTGCTGGCCACGCTATTCCTGATACAAGCCAAGATGCCGTTGGCCTCCCATGCCACCTGGACACACTGCTGGCTCATGTTCAGCCAGCTGTCAACCAGCATTTCCATTTACTACAACACTTGAATGCTACAAGTAATCACTGTCTTGTTATGCTCCATCTTGATACAAACATGAAAACACAAAGGCTTTCGCGTCTGGATGTGAACGTTCTGCACTATTTTCTCTCTCCTCTCCCCTTCCATAATCACTGATGCATCTCTAATAGGAAAAATGCAAAGTGTGCAAGTTGTCTTGGCACTGTGGCTCAACATCTTGTCATGTTGCACTATTAAGTTGACTTCTCTACACAGGGAGAGTGCATGAAAAAATCCCAGAAGCAGTGTTCTGGTTCAGGCAACCAGAAAAGCAGTTCACTTTTTTTTTTTTTTTTTTCCTTATGGAAAAAGCAGTTTTACAGAGATGGGCATCTTGGAGCTAATGAGTATGGAGGAAACCTGGTGGCATACTGCAGACCCAGCTATCCTTAGGTTTCACTGTTGTTTCTCTCACCTACTTTTTTGATGCAGAATGTGAAGAGGAGCTGCAGAATGCTACTTCTAAAAACGGGGTACATTGATTGGTCATAATTATCTTATAAAATGGGAGAGGTTGAAATAAAGAAACTTGACCCGATTGTTTGCAAGACTTCTGAGGGACGAATTTAATTATTTTGGTATTTTGTAGTTATACCCACTGAAGTATGAAGTCCTTCAGCTACATGCATCTGTCCATGTGTTTTTATTTTAAGATATTTATAGAGCTCCACTATTGTGGTATCTGTGCCTTTCACAATGCATAGTTCAGCACATCACTCTGAATTAATATTGGTGACAACCCCACTCTTTGCATAAAGGGAAGTGAGACAAAGCACATGCATTTGTTCAACTCAGAGGGGTTTTCTTCCTCATTTAAAGACAAATATTTGTTTCAGTTTTATTAGCATGTCTAGAAGAACCTCAGCACAATGATTTGGAGCCACTAAACTCTATCCCAGATGATACAGTCAATGCTGTAGCGCTTATAGATCCCACATGCCTCATACTCATATATATCCTGTAATATAGCCTTAGCATGGTCTGCTGCAGATAAGAAATAGGACCCAGTCCTTTCCAGAAGGAAGGAGTCCTTGGCAAGGACAGATAAGAAGTCTCAGCAAGAAAACAAAGACCTTTGTCCCCATCTTAACTTGACTACAGAAAGGTTCATAGCATACCTAAGGCTAAATTCTTTGGTGCTTCCTGACTTTTTCTTGTTGGCTGTGTGTTTTGTAGCAGTGCTTTATGAAAATAAGTGTACTGTCTCTGATCTATTAAACAAGAGCCGCGGCAAATCACCAGCCTGTTAAATCGTTGATTTACTCACATGATGTGTGCCTGCTGAAAATGCTACCTTAGGTCAAAATAAAACTGAACAATAAAGCCATGTGACTGCTAAGGGAGAGAAGTGGCATGAAGAATATGTACTACCATATTAGAAAACACTTGATATAGGCTTAATTGGAAAGGTAGTAAAGTTAATGGCAATATCTTCTTCGGCAGATTTGGATCAGGCTTTTACAGAAAAGCATTTGGGCTCATTCTTTGCTTGCTTTATATGTAAGAAGGAATCTGTGGCTTAATGATTGTAACAGAAGGACTGTAAACAAGTCATTTGGGCATGAGCAGCAATGTGGTCACACTCAGAGCAGGGCCCTGGAATGATGCCCTCAGTAGTCTTTCCCTACTCTCTGCTCTCAAACTTTGCTTTTGCAGTTCTGATACTGCAGTGATTAGATTCCCTTAGAAATTTGCATGGTTACAACTATTCCAAGCCATGATGTTGACACATTTGTTTCACTATTGAAGTTTACACAGGAATAGTCATCCCTCCTTTTTCTGAAAGGTATGCCAGACAGAAAAGCCCTCTGAAGCAGTTCTTGCCTCTGTGCTGGAAACCATTTGTGTTCAAGCACGCTAACACTATCTCATTGAAGATCTTCAGGCTTCCGAGGCCTGGTTCAGAGGTGAATCCTACCCCCCAGAGCCCTGCAGTAACATTGTGTGGTTTAGGTGGGAGCTGGATGCTTTTGGGAATCATAGAATCATAGAATGTTAGGAGTTAGAAGGGACCTCTAGAGATCATCTAGTCCAACACCCATGCCAAAGCAGTCTTTTGGTGTGTTACTCTGTCAAGGCAGATAAATCTCCCAAAACTTGAGCTAAGTTTTCATAGAGCCAAGTTCAACCCACAGACATAATAGTCTGCAGATAAGATAAGCCAACCCTTCATAGCTGAAAGTTACCTTTCAATAATTTATTCCCCAATATCACAATACATCTTTTAATACTGATGTTGCTGTGTCCACATGAGCACGCACTGCCTTGCTGCATTGCTCGTTTAGCAGTATCTGGGGGGATCCAAGCCTTAACTCTGTGCCTTTTTCCTGTAGTATAGAAGGGTGGGGCAGATGGCCAGGTTATTTGTTTTTTTTCAGTGAGGAAAAAACTCAGAGGTCATTTCATTACCATATGGTTGCTGAGGTCCCCTTGCCTCTGCTAGGGTCACATCAAGACATCTGTCTCAAGATAGCATGGTGCTTCTACATGGAAGGCAGATGTCCTGCGGAATTTCAGGCCTTTGGACCAGAGAGGATCATACCACCTCTCTGCTCTGCTCTCACTTTGTAAAAAGGGTATTTTCCACATATAAAGTCCAATAAATATTTAGTTCCCTAATGGGTGAAGCTCATCCTTGTACAGATGGCCATAAACCCCAGATAACACAGCTTTTGAGATGCTGAGGTGATGCTGTAACTGGCTCACAGTATGGGAGTGGTTTACACCCTGGTGTTGGCAAAGTGTTTTGAAACTCTCCGAGGAGAGCACCCTAGATTCATAATTCATAGTATTTAAGGCCAGAAGGGACTATTAGATAATCCAGCCTGACCTGTATAATGCATATCATAGCATTTTGCCAAGTAATTTCTGCTTCAGTCCTTTAATTCTTATTTGAGCTACAAATTTTTTTAGTTTTAATTACATTAATCCAGAAATCAAGATTTATTTTTTTTTAATTCAATGGTATTTTGGTAAAGCAGATAATTGCTCTCAATGGTTTGTGATAAATAAAATAAATTTTATCTTGTTTCTAAGCTAAGTTTCCACCCCTTAGATCTCACTACACTTTTGTCTCATAGAATAAAGAGCCATCTACTATCAGAAGTATTTTTTAACATGAAAGTTTAATCTATGAATTACAAAATCCTGAAGTTCAGGACCCTGATCATTTCAGCTGGACACAATGTAAAGAAGAGAACCTCTGTGTTCCTTAGATGGATCACAACTATTTTTTCTGTATGTATATCATGCCTGCAGAATTGACTTGGTATGTGTGAAATTAACAAAGCAAATTCCTTCTAATACATTAACTATGTATTAGAAGCCTTTTATTCAGTCAGGCAGAGGAATTGTCTTCTGTCTTGGAAAAAACCTCAGCTGAAATAAAAATGGATATTAGAGCTATGCAAAGCATTTCTTCAGACCTTCTACCATGTTTCCTAGAGCCACCCTTACAGGAGGTATATGGAGGGAGACAAAAGCAGCAGGAAGCACCTTACATCTCCTTTCACCACTCATTTTTGCCTGTGAGAGGATTTGTTAACCCTTCCCCACTTTTCCCTTGGTGTGTGAGCATGTGGGATGACATGAGAGCGTCTGAAATGTCCATGATACAGACTGTTGCTTTGTTTTGTCTTTGAAGGAGTTTCTGGCTTGTTAGATACCGAACCTGCCCAGAGGGAAAGTAAATAAGCAAGGTAACTCCCATCCCATCTGAGAATGTCTGTTGAGGTAGGGAGGAGTAGAATACTTTTGCTGGAACAAGGCATCTCCATCAGAAGCTCTTTGCTAGTAAAATGCTGGCAAAGTGCTTCTTACAAAGAGGCAGTCTAAGAGTCCCCTAAAAAAATATATAATGACTTCAAAATCCTGTAACTGCATCTCAGAACTTCTGTTTTTAAATTGTAAAATGGAATTGTGTGCTTCAGCTATGCTGAAAATGTTGTTTGGACTTATCTTTAGTTCAAGAGTTGAGGTGGTTGGCATGTTTGGTTAGTAGTCACTATGAGGAAGAGCCATGTGGTTAGCAAGTATTTTTTTAATACAGAAAGCAACTTTAGAAAGAGTAAGGGTTACCCACAAATGCCATCATCACTGACAGTTATTCAAAAGATGCTAGATACCTACATAACTGCTTTGTCATTTAGGTTTCCTGCAATAGAAGGTTATGGATATTCCTCTTGGACAGCTTTCTATTTCAGCCACCTCCCTTAATTTCCCTTTTATTTTTTCAAATTCTTCAGTTATGCCTATATTGGAGAAATGTACTCTGATAGATTGTTTTTTGCAGCATGTAGTACAATAAGATGCTGGTCAGGAATAAAGCACCTCTGTGTTGCTGGCTCAGCGGCAATAGTTGACCAGCTACTCAAGGGTTTCTGCCAGGGGGGCAGACAACATTGTGTCTTCAGTCTGCCACATCCTACTGTTCCTGAGGAATAGGAACAAGGGACAGCAACAGATCTGTTAAAAAAATCCCCTTTACTTAGTACATGCCATTCCTAGAGTAGAGAAGTCCTTGGTTGCTCTTTTGGACATCATTAGCATTCTCTGCGCTGGCTTCCTTAGCAAGCTAGTCCCCATCTACCCCACCTTGACAGCTCAGTTGCCTTTTTTTGTTTATTCATTAACAGCCTCTGCTGGCTGATACATAGTCCTGAAAGAAACCAAACCAAAGGAAGTTGGAGAGAAAAGAAGGTAATACAGGTGATACTGGAATTCATAGAAGTANACTGCAGAGCTGGTCCAGGCTGGTTTTCAGGCCTCTGAATTCCAGTTATCTAATCTATAGGGTTAGGATGTCCCTGTGGGCCTCCTCCTCACCCATTGTCCTGATGCAGCAGTGTTTGCTTAAATGTTAATCTCATTGTTCCAGATCTCAGGTGATACCATCCTAAATCAGCATCTAGAGACCACTACCGCATTTAACTGTGCATGTGATGTAGGGATGGAGAGTACGTTAATGAATTATTAGAATTTAATGCATATGTATCTGGATTCCGGGAAACGTTATGAATATGTATGTAATAGTTCCATAAAAACAGCTCAAGTGCTTTTGACCAGTGCACATGTTAGGAGGAGATATCCCGCATGCCCGGCGCCGTAATTAAGAATGCCTGCTTAATAACATTTATTTGAGTTTGCTTCGTTTCAGATGCAATGTACAGGCAAAATTGAACTGCAAGGTAGGGTAAATAGCTCACACCATAGTTTCATGAAAAGCCACTGGATAGGAGATATGCCTGCCTTCTTAGGGTATTTGTTCCTGCCCTCTTTGTTTTGGCACAAAAATTATGTAACTGGAGATTAGGGTGCTGATCTGGTTGAAAATAAATACAGCAAGCAAAAAATTGTTAGGTTTTTTGGGAGGGAGGGGATGGAGGGAGGTGAATTTGGACTACAATATATTTGAGAGATGTACTGGTGTGAGAACCAGCAGTCTGCTAAATTGCTTGTTATGTGTTGTGAGCAATCTCTATAGAACTTTCTAAGAAGGTGCAAAACCCAGTGCCCAATCTAGCCATGAAAAGCAGTTGTTAATGTATCTCCCAGACATGTTTCTTTCCCTGGTGACTGCAGGAAAGCAAGCTGAGGTATTGTGTCCATAAATGTTTTGATAAACGAGACGGATCCCTTGCCAAGCCATCTGACTTTATTTAGTTTTATCTCCAAGTTTCTTTTACAGCCAATTTCTATTGTTTGTCTAATGAAACTGTAGTGCTGCTGTCTGCTTTGGTAATTGTTTTTCCTGAGCATTGACTGGCATGTTGGCAGATGATCGATGGCCTCAGGCTGCTGAGTAAAAAGACCCAACAGTGTCAATGCTTGCAGGACTGTGGCAGATGCTTTGATGTGGCTAACATGGGGTGCTGGGTTAACATTAGACTGTAACACACACAAACATAAGTGGCATTGATTTCATTGAGATGACTGGCCTGTAGTCATCACTCAGATCTGAATGCATTGTAATATTACATTAGGCATTTCCCTTATCCCGCTTGTAACATTTTCTTTGCAATGCAGAGACCTGTGTAGCACTTGCAGAGGGTGTTTTGTGTGGGTATTCATTTTCTGTAAGTGTATAAAGAGATATCCAGCTAGATGTATAACACCCCATAAAGCAACTTGACTCTGCTTGGAGATTTGCAGCTGTGTTTATGTGGCCTGACATTGCATTATCCATACATCATCTCTTTCTCAAGGAAGTCTTGTTTCTCTTTTATCTCTTCTTGCCTTTTAAAGGCTCTGAGACAGAATTTACTTTGATCCCATGTAACCAAAGCTTACCATCACCCCATTGCATCTGCCTTTTAGCAGATGTTGTGGAAACATGACAGCATAATAAAATGTCATGCTAACTTGATCCAAGTGCAGTTGGAAGAGGTACACATGAACTTCAGCATCAGTGGTGTGAATGTGACTTGAAATAATGAACATCTAGGTCAGGTTTAGAACTCATTTTCCTCACACCAACAGCCTGTGAGTCTCACAGTCTCCTGTGTTGAACTGTGCTTATAGGAGATTATAAACTTGCTCTCCCCAAACCTCTCCAAAGATGCTAATAAATTAGCAAAAACAGTGGTCCTGCTGGTATCCCTTGTTATCAAGGAATGGGTTCTGCAAAAAAGTCACCAGTAGAAAGCAATTGCTCATCTCTATGGGTGGCTTGGTGCTGCAGGCACTGAGCTCAGACCTTTCAAAGGAATTCCCACCTTCTGGTTTGGTTACCAAGCCTTTGACTTCCTTAACATGGTCCAGGAGCTCTGCTAGGCAGAGTTGCCTTATTACTCAGTTCTGCTATCTTGTGTGAAGTCTAAGTAGGGATCAATTTGTTCTTTTGCTACAAATCATGCAAGACCAATGGAGCTTCCCTAGGAATACTTAAATTGCACTATTAGACCACATACACATGTGCGTATGCACATGTGTAGTCACACAGAAACATACACTTCTCTAATACTAGAAGTTTCCTGTAGCTGGTAGGAAACTCCACAGTTTGTTTATAGCTCATTATTACAATTTCCATTGCAGCTGCAGTAGATAGAACCTCCTATCTCCTTATGCTCAACATCTACAAACAGCAGCTAAACTGGTTCCTCTCCATAGAGCTGCTTGTGGAAGGTTGTCCTTCCTCTGCTTTGCTGCTGCCCCGATTTCCTGGCTGCAGTCAGGCAGAGCAGGTGTGAGGATGGAGGGCAGAAGCCCCAGAGGAGGCTGCTGTTTCCCTTCTGGCAGCTGGTTTCCAGTTCGATGCCAGTCGTCTGGAGATCTCTCTAGGTGGCTCCCGGGGAAGGCAACATGAGCAATGGACGAGGCTAAAGCTCTGCCTGTTTCAGACGGTGGTGATTTCTAGCTAGCGGATCTGAGTGGACTGTGGGAGCAGACTCTACTCTTCTTCTCAGTCACCATGCTGGGAGCTATAAAACCCTGGGTCACACGCGCCCTGGGGCTCTTTGGGCTAAAGGATAAAAAAGCAATTGAGCTTGGTGTGCCTGATTTTGCTACCCTTTGTATTGCATATGCAAACTTGATACACAGGCCTGAGGCTTTGAGTGAGTTGGATAGAAAACCCATGTTTATTTGCTGGCCAGTCTCCAGTGCAGAGTTATACTGTATGCTTTCTCTAGAGATCACAGAATATTTTACAGGTCTTATTATCCTCATTTTCACAGAGATGCTGTGGTTAAGGGAGGGGGTGCTTCCCCTCCTCACCCCACCAGGTAGATAAAACAATGTCAGGGGCTGTCCAGAGGGAGAGGGCTGTTCACTGAGATTTAAGTCCACAGCAATGTTATACAGCTTGAAAGCATAAACTTGCCATTAACCTAATGTAAATAGCTCTTCCATGTGTTTTGTCTACTCATCCAGTGTGTTTTAAGTTATGCCCATCATGCTGCTAATGCTCAGCAATATTTGTAGAAAAAGCTCAGAAGCCAAATGATGTTTCCCTCCTTGCCCAGGCCCAGCATGTTTCTTTCACGTTCCTCAAAACTGCTATTGATCTCTAGGAATTTAGCTTTGATTCTTCATCCTGTTCAGGAAACAGCCTGTCAAAAAGGACTTTCCATCAAAGTGTTTTATATCTCAGTACAGTTTACAGGGGTCCACTCTCAAAGTGCTTTATTCCAGATGCTCATACTTGATTCTAGAATTGATAAACATGTATTTCATAGTAGTTCCTAGTGCGTCCTGCAGATGAAGGTGAGGATTTCTGGGTAAACCCTAAAGCAGCATTATGAAAAGGGAGATCATTGGAGAAGCAACTTCCACCACAGGCACTGTAGGCTGTACTTGCTAGCAACGTCGGTTTGCCGTCACAGTGGCAAAGTTCTTAACAGTGATATTTTGCAATGTGGGCAGGATGCCCCAGTTGTTCAGGGTAATGAATTTATGGCTGCTCTCCAATCTCCGTATGACTGTGTGTCTCAGAGTATGAATGCTGCTCAGGTTTCATAATCTTTCTTATCCTTGCTGAGGCATTGTAGGATGGTTGCCCCCACTTTCCCCACAAAGCATCCTTCAAAAGACAATTGGACAACATGTAAGTCAAAAGAAATTTTGTAGAAAATTTCCACTAAGAATTTCTAACAAAATCCTTCTTCTGTGCTTCTTCTCTAACTAAAGAGACGGTTGACAGAACAGGATAAATTCTAAAGTTGGAGGTTTTCTGTTGTTGTTGTTTTAATGGGTTTTTTCAGCCCTTGTTTTAAGCCAAATTCTGTTGTGACCATTTACACAAATGCATGGTAGACAGGACCATGTATTGAGTACTTGCATATGCCTTTGTGACACTATCTGTACAAGTAAGATGATTTTTCTGTGGATTGATCACATGGAAATTCTCTCTTCATCCCTTTTTGGTATGCTTTTCCTCCCTGCTCTTCTGCCACCTACTCAGCAGACTGTGTGACTTCCTTCCCACTCCAGTGCACGCTGCAGTGACCTGCTGGTTACTAGCCCTGGGCTTGCTCTCACTGTTGGGATCTGTCTTGCAGATTCCAGCTGTCTCTACTTGAGGAACAGCAGCTTGGCAGCCCTCCAGTCTGCCTGCTGGATCTGAGCCAGCTATTTATTGTGAAACTTTTGCTCCTCCTGGACTTTGCAGCAATTTTCACCCCCCTGGGTGATTTGCCTAGTACCAGGTAGAAAAATCCAGTAAAAAGCCCTGGGAATTTGCTCTGTGCTCAGTAACACATAGTTGCCACTGACTCAAAAGATGTTTCTTTTACAGCTATATATGGGGACTGTAAAACCAGTAAAAGGTACTTTAACCTGTGACTGGAAATGTTTTGTGGGACTGTATGGCAGGAAAAAAGTTACATATGCTGTAAATTGAGCCAGTGTCCAGATTTGAAGATGGGTAAGAATTGTTAGAAGATGTGTAAAAGAGCAATAAATTTACTCTTTGCTTCACTTCTGGACCAAGACTGAACTTCTTTCTTCCCTGTGCATTGCTGAGACTACTTTCCTTTCCTTGTATTTATTAAAATGGGCCAAGCAGACTGAGTTTCTCTGTTGTTCATGCTAGCCTCTGGCTGCTGCACCCTGTGCAAACACTGTTCCCACAAAACGCAGTGATGCTGAATGCTCTCTGCCTATACTTTGTGCTAGTGTAAATGGCTTCAGAGGGGTTCCTCATAGAATAATCCCCAAGGCAATAGAAGCCAGTTAACTAAGTGTCTGTGCACTTCAATGTTACAAAAGCATTTTCTCTGCAAAGGAGAGAAATATCCTTCTCTATATAGCTCCTCTGACAGAAGAAGCAAGTGACTTTGTGACCTGTTCCTCAGCATGGAAACTGCTGCTTGATGATCTGTCATCCTGCACGCAGTCCACTGCTTTCTCATATATATTTTAATGTGGAATGTGGGAAGTCAGTCTGAAACCAAGGTAAAATGCAAACCTGTGAAGGCAGCAGGTCAGCTGGAAAAACACCTTTCTCCTACATTCCTCAATGGCCATGTAAAGAGTTGACCCACAGTGGGGAAGGAAGATGGCCTAATAACTTCACTGCACTAACCTTTTGTCTTTGCAAATATGCATTAGGTTGGAGGTGAGGATTCACTCAATTCTTACAGCTTCTGTATTCAGCCCTTGTGGCTGAACAGCCTGGCAGATTTGGGGGACTGAGTGGGACTGTGTGGCCTTCTGCTTAACAAAGACCAAAAATCAGTACTAAGGGTCAAGGCCAGCCAAAGAGATGCTATGTCCCAGTCCAGAGCTAGAGGCTAACTGAAAGCCCACAGGCGTGATCCCCAGCTGCAACTTTGCCCTGCAGGTCCCACAGCTGGGTCTGCAGAAAGCTTCAGTGTTGTGGCACAGGAGCACAGTGCTCTGATGGCTTCTCTTGCAAAGCACCAAGCTGGAATTTTTTTAGAGTGTTCTTGGTCACCTCAGTCCCACTCAAGTTCATAGTGCTTAAGAAGCAGTAGGTTTTCTGGTACTTCTTACTGCAGGTGTGTTCCCAGTCTTGCCCTGAAAGCTGCTTGCAGGAAAGAATGTTGACACACCTCTGTTTCTCTTCCTGACCTGTAGTTATGGGGTCTTCTAAGGGGCACCATCACTTAAGGAGGGAAGCTGGGAATCATTGTAGTGCTGTCCTTCTTGATCATATTTTTCTAAATTTCTTAAATGAAAAATAGCAATTACCCCTTCCGTTACCCTTGATAATATTTTGTTAGGAATTGCTGTGATTATCTATAATTGTCTATGTTAACAGTGTGCCATGATTGGCAAGGTTCAGCTTTGGAGGGGGGAGGCAGGAAATGGCTGTTCAGTTTGTCACTGCTGTCTTCTGTAATAACGTGTTTCAGTCAGCTAAACCAATTCCAGGCTACAAAGGACTTCCAGATGTATCTGGGACACCCAGCAAGTACAACCATGCTTTGAAGAAGGGAATTGTGTTCAAGAACATGCCCTTCACTAACTGTGAGCTGAATTAAATACCAGAAAACTTGCCTAACCTGCATGGGGAGGGATTTGGTTCCTTGGTTTGACTTTTTTGTAGAACCAACCTCAATGTCATCCTAAACTAAGTGTTTCTATTTCAGAAATCCTAGGCAGAGAAAGAGGTAGGGTAGCTGCGCAAGGGAAGGACTGGCTATTTAGTACCGTGTGAGATAGAAGAAATCCTGTCCCAAAAGTGGGCTCCATGGATTAGTTTTGTGACAGAAAACAGTGCACTCACTCACTCTTGGCCCTCAAACAATATGGGAATTGAAAGAATCATATATTTTCCAGAGGGGTTTCAAAGCCCTACTACAGTTTCAAGTTCAGATCTTGATTTTCACCCTCATGCTTCTTTGAAACTGCTGGAATTTTGGATGTGTAGAAGGAGGGCTTTCCCAGGGGAGAGATGAATGTAAAGGCTGTGCAGAAAGGAGTGTGAAAAATCTCATGGATGCACTTTATCACATACCTCTTCAGTCCATCTCTTCAGTTCACATTATTTCCTTTGTATAGATAAAAATGTAGGACTTCAACCTGAAGTAGTTTAGCATGTGTGATGCGTGTGTACATAATGTCCTTTCATAAAGTCTGAGGGGCACCTTTACTGTGTAGAAACCCATAGACCTTCCAAAGATCTGCTCTCCAGATTTCTCGCCCAGGTTATTGGAACAACGTGACCCTCTGTGTTTACTAATCAGAGGTGGACAACGTGCTTGCTTATGGGATTGAGGAGGACCCAGCAGACTGATGACTGAGTGGGACCTCAGAGCAAATACTTTAAAGTCACTTTAAAGTAGCTTTTGTGTTCTGCCTGAGCTGATCCAGATAACTGGGAAGAGTTTCAACCAGTTGTACATAGCTTAGTGCATGCTGACAGTAATATTCTATATCTTGTTCTGCTGGGGATGGGATGCAACTCAAAACCATTCTTTCAGGAAACAGCCTTGAGCAGCCATGATGGAAACAACACAATACACATTATTTTTGAGCAGGCACCACTGGCTGAAAGTATTTTTTTAAAATATTTTTCTGGTGTTTATAGTAACAACATGAACATGTTTATAGTAATGACATGAATGAGAAAATGTAAAAGGGTTGAATTTTACATGTATGTATTTGCTACACTTCTTGCATGTTTGTTTTTAATTCATTTGGGGGGTTATTCAATGAATTTGGCTTCTTTTTCTACCCACTAGTTTTACTTTCAGGCCCTGGGATAAAAAGTAAATTTTTAAAATACTTTCCTTTACAGTGTTTCCTTTATAGGTTTGAGAAAAGAACCACAAGCATTAGAGGCATTTTTACTTTTATGTACATTTGTGTACACATTTGTTGTTTGTATATATTTGTATTTTCATTCAAGTTTGTCTCTTTCATCCTGTTCAGACAAACCTGTTTCTTTTTTTTTTTTCCTGTATTTTTCTTGTGGTTGTACAAATGTATGTGATCTGATATTTGAAAAAAAAAGATAAAAAAGTCCTTTAGCTGGACATGTATGCCACAATTTTATACACCTATGGGTAGTTCTGCATTGATTGGCTTAGTCTAAAACACTGTAAAGGAGGCTTGAGCAATTTTAGGAAGTGCTGAGGATCCTTCATTTGAAAAGCTGGCCTTTTATTTGAAGATGGGTCAGATCAGATGCTCGGGAACTAATGAATTCCTCACACCATACATCTCAAAACCCTTGGCTTTCTATCATGACATATGGTCATCCCTAATGAAAGGCAGATAAAACCTGACTTAATGGTGTAAGAGCAAATTTAGCTTAGAGATATGTGCATTTTATTTAGATAATTGCAGGTGATGGAATATGCTGGATAAGAAATGTAAAGACAGCTTAGATTTACAGGCATGCCCTAAGTTCATATAAAGAAAAATTTGAGAGTATGGTATTTAATTTCCTGAGAAAGACCACATGAGTTGAAAGCTGAACATCAGAGTAGATCATAAAAGGAAAATGAATGCCCTGAGGAACAAATATTCTGCATATATTTTTTTAAAAAATATTATTTTTTTCAGTGGAGCTTTTATTTAAGCCTTTCCTTGGATCCTAGTTTCTTCACTCAACAACTCCAAAGTGGATTTTAAATTGATACTCTTTTATGAAAATTTCTGGCTTAATTAAATCCAGAGCAATTTAAGAAACAAAATCCCCTGACATCCGTTTGATGTATAAAGTGCCAAACTTTTAGGTGATGTTTCTACTTTAGGACAACATAAGAGTGCAAGGGCTGTTAACCAAATCCACTGTGGAAAACTCTGCATCATCAAGGTATTTTGGTAGTGCACAGGGACTCTGAGAGCACCTTACCCCAGCCTCCCCAAAGGAGAAGAGTTTCTCTGGATCACTAGTAAAAGGAAACCCCTGAGGCAGTGCCCAACCCAGAGCTTTTTTCTCCCATGTGCCGGCTTCCCAGAAAGCCGTGCAGTTGGTATGCTGGTTCTCCCTGAAGTGGCTCTAGTGCTGGTAGCCCACTGGCTCACCACTGTTGAGTGTGGCCAAGTGCTGTCTCACATGAATACCACCCTGTAACCACTCCTCTCCCCAGACATCTCTCTGCTCTTCTTGATGCCACCTCACTACTTCTCCTCTCCTCCAAGGCACTGCTGTTAGTGGGGCGCTTTAGGTGATGACAATGTTACTCATGACTTTCATGCTCTTGGATTTCGGGCTTGAGCTGAGTTACTGCTATCATCCTGATTGCCAGTGTGTGAAGGGCTGGCAGGAGGAAGGAAAGGGAGCACTGGGGCAGCCCTACTTGCAAAGCTGAGCAGGCTCTCTTCCCAGAGAACTGACCCTGCTGCAGCATAAAGGCACATTTATCTTGATTGATGCAGGTTACCCCTGGAAGGCCATAATACTGGTATCGGTGATACCATTTATTACCACAAACCACAAGATAGCTACTATTGCATGCTTTGCCTGCCATAAAAAGCTGTTCATCTCCATTTATCAAGGTTTATAAGCTAATGATGCTGTTGTTGGCTGCTCCTGGTGTTTTGCTCCTTGTCTGCTGCATGACTTGTGTAATACATGACCCAGCAGACATGTGCCAAGGACAGGGCCCATGGCCCCCGAAAGTCATGTGAACCTACATTACTCAGGAAGATGCTCAAGTCTGGTGTGTTTTAGTGTGGTATATACCATGCCTTTGATTTTATGTGTATTTGATGTTTTGGGGCTTTTGCAGGAAAGGACAGTCAGCTGGGCCATCACACCAATTTTGGGCGAACTGATAAACCCTGTGGTGTCCATTTGGTCTGGGAACATGCTTATTGCCAGCATGAGTCAAGGACCAGACAGATGGGGACTGTGGAGTTGAGAGAGAATGGGAGAAACAGTGCTTTATCCCACTAGTAAACTCATAGTCGAGTGTGTGGCAAGCTTAAGTTCCATAGTGCTGTCTCCCTCGATTTCCTGTGATATGAATGAACCAGGTCAAACAGTAATAATAAAAAGTATCAAGAATTTTTGTTTTGTGTGTGTTCCTCTCCCAAAGAACAAAGCAGGAGGACATTCTTTTCTTGCTAAACAGACAGAAGGGACAGTAAGTTGTATTTTTTGTAGCACAGTCTAAGCCAGACAAAACTGCTATGTATATTTTCCTGATTGTCTTACCAAGGCCCTGAGATAACGCTGTCTTTTCTGGCAAGAATAATAATAAATAGGTTTATAGTTGACAGGCTTTTTATCAATCTCTTCAACAAGCTATGATTTTTAAAGACACAATAATAGGTTTTTTGGCTTTCTCCTAACAGTTATTTGTACCTGAAGTCCTGAATTCAGAGCATTCCAGAAGGAACCATGCACAGAAAACAGTGCCAAATAACAGTGGAAATGCTGTCTCTTCATGCAGAATTTGTGGGTAGAGACACTACTAGAATGAGCTGAGACCCTGTCAATGGAACAAAGTGTTAGGAGCCCAGAACTCATAAACACTCTGGCCTCAACAGTTTTTGGCCTTGGGCAAGTCATTTAGGCTTTTTGGCTTCTCTAAAGAGATAGCATGATAACACCTCACTTCCTATATTAATAACTGTAAAATATCTTGTAGATGAAAAACGCAATTGACAGCAAAGGCCACATTCTCTTTTAATTCATACCAGCCCACTTGCTATTAAAGTGAATTGAGGCTGGGCCAGGGAAACCCAGAAGAAGATTTGGTTGTAGGTATAAAGTACCATGATTGATCTGTCTGTGCAGAGCTCCTTAAGTCAGCTCCTCCAGCAAGCCCTCTGGCCTCTGCTGGCATTGAAGCCCCATGCTTACTTTATTTTCTTGCTGCTTCTTTTTCAAATTGGCTACTGAGGACCCAGAACTGCTCTTATTGGAGCTGTTGGCCTTTGGGTTGGCTTGGCTAGATGGTTTGCAGAAAGAGGGAACCTGCCAGGTTCTCCAGTGCAGCAGGCATCACCTTGGGGCATGTGATGCAAAAGTGGCTGGGATCCATCTGTGTCTAAGCCAAACTCCTCAGATGAACCAGCACTAGCGTGTGGAAACAAGCCCCAGACAAGCCCTGTGAGGCTGGAGTGACCTGGGCTGGCTCCTATAGTAATCATCTGGTAATGGTCCAGAATGAATTATGGTGCAGGTAGGCAGGGTGTGATGGCCAGGGCCATCCCCACAAGGGAGAGACTTTCTGTCAGCAGGGTGAAGAAGTTTGATTTTGATGCTGTCCTCTGGTTTTGAGGAGGGTGGCACCATTTCAAGCAGGGCGAGGGGAAGAAGTGCCCTGCCCCAGCCAGCTGGATCGCTCTGCAGGGACCCATGAGTGCTATGCAGCCAGGCCCCGTCTCTGCTTCTGAGGCTTTTGATTGCAGTGAAAGCCTGCAAGAGCTAGGGATAGGAAAGGCTTGATTTATGGTAAATTGACACTTGAATTGTGAAGTACTTCTAATAAATTGTGTCTCAGGGAGGTGCTTCTTCTGACCAGTGTTTGGATGAGTCTGATACTGAATGAGGTGTATCCTGCATCTGAGTGTAGGCCACACTGAACCAGTGTTACTTCATGGCAGTGCATATCCACAGTTGATTGAAGTTGGAAGGGTGGAGCACAAATTATTTTTTCTGCTAGAACACCTGTGTTCTTTGACTTCCTTTACTTCCAAATGTAGCCTGATGCTTCCTCTAACATCTTCCTTAATTGCAAGCAAAGGCTTGAAACTCATCCATGATGAAAGGCTGCATTTTGATAGTTCAGGTGCAATCAAATGTGAGTTCCATGTAGGGTGCCTGCAGCTTAATATTAAATCTATGCTTAAGTATGGGAATAAAACTAGAGCTACAACGCCTTCTTCCAGATCGCGTAGTTAGATATTTAAATGGGTGCACTTGCAGACAGAAAATTGTGCTCATGTCAGTGGAAGCTTGGGCACAGCTCAGCTAACACTGAATAGCCAGCCACTCTTTTAACAATGTTTTCATTGGATATAAGACTCTCAACTTACTAAAATGGAGCCAGGGGCAAGCATTCAACAACAAAAGATAGTCTTTAATCGTGGACCAGATATAAGGGAACCAGACAGCTGTGGGCTTTAAAGTAGTTTTGAATCAAGAAAATTTACAATATCCTTGGTAATTATACTCAAAGGCTTCTCTCAGAGCAAATATCTGCCTTAGCATGGAAAAGCACAATCACATTTGTCTTAGAAATCTGTGCTCTGGTGGATTAGAAATAGAAATGTTTAAATCATTCTTTAAAAAAAAAAAAAACAAAAACCAGTAGAGGAAATCCATTTAAATACATATCCAGTGGGATCCAGACAAGATGAACAGCAAACACTGCCTCAAATGTTTTTTTAAGGTAGAGGAGAAAAATAGCTGTTCTCAAATTTCTCCAACTTCTGAAAAAAGGCAGTCTCAGCTTCTGTTTTTCTTTTGTAAGAGATATATAAACACACTCAACTACAAGAGAGAACTGTGAAAACTCCATAAATCCATGTCATTATTTTCATGGGGTTTATAAGACATGTTTGGACACTGGAGTGACAGGTAAGGTTCCCCCCTGGAAGAAATACGTGGTCTGGTCCATCACTGTCCTATCCACTGTTGTTCCTTCTTGTCTCCCATCAGAAAATCATAATTGGTACTCTGTTGTGAAAGTAGTGAAAGTCTTTCCTCTTTTGCTGCCACCTCTCTTCCTGCTGGATCAATGGGTATTACGGACACTACTGATGTATTGTATGAGGCTAAAACTCAGTAACAAGCTCAAATTAGATTTAAGGAAATGAATCAATAAGTGGAACAGGAAGGAAACACACCAATTTAAGCATAAAACCCCACGTACCATAGTGTAGTGCAGGGATTTAATACCTTTATTTCTACTGTGAAACTGGGGACATGAACTTTCAGGTGCAATGTCTATGTGGGGCAATGTTCCTACTCTGTCTTAAGTCAAAACATATTAATGACAAAAAAATCAAAGTGGCACGAGGCAATTGCTCTTGAAGAGGTAAGACAGATGTTAAAACACCACAGAAAGAAAGCGTGGTGCAAATTGTTCTGAAAGGCCAGAGAAGACAAGGCGAAGGGAAGATCAAATAAGGACTGAGAAAGTGAAATGACAGCCCCATGCAGAGTCCACGTGACTTGAGGAACATGAGGAAGGTGTAGGGGATTTAGCCCAGTGCTGGAAGTTTTCACCTCAAGTTAAGAAACAGAGGATAGTGTGTCCTGGAAGGTATTAAATACAAATTCCTGCTCACCCTTTTGCCCAAGTGGTGCAGTGCCGTCTGTAAATACTGAAACATATGTTGTCCAAATGGGCTGGCTGAAATTCTATGTGAGCAATGTGTTTGTCAACATTATTGCAGAAGAAAGTGAGACAAACTAACAACAACTGCCAAAAAAGTAGAGCGAAAAAGGTATACTTTCCCCTATGTGTGTGATTTAGGATGGTATCACCT
>WEIS01033479.1:1235-14560 GCA_013389965.1 Todus mexicanus | reverse complement strand
CAGCAAACAGAGAGAGATGCCCAAAATTTTGTCTTTACTCAACACTCCTCTTAAGAGGCTCATGATTTACATGGCCAGAGGAATGACAGGATCACAAAGCTGTGCTTTGTGCTGCTGTCTCCCTAGAAGAAGGGCACAGTGGAAAGCTGTGCTGGCACCCTCCTCTTTGACCAGCCCAGACACCACTGGCCACCACTGGCAGACTCCCCCTAAAACCTTTTGGTGTCAGACACTTAGCAAGCACTACCAACTCCAGCACAGCTTCAAGCCACTGTATTTTCCTGCAATTTTGGCACAGAAGCAAGGCATCTGCAAAGGTGATACAGCAGAGTTCCTTGGGTCTTCAGACCCAGCTAGGACACAAAGCAATGACTGTGTATTACTGGAGGGACCAAGAGAGTAGAGGCTGAGCTGCACTGAGCAGTGCTTGTGTCCCGTGTGTCCACATAGTCTCCATCACAAAGATCTCCACTTTGAAAAACCAAAGGGATGATTCTCTTCAAAGGACTCAGTAGTGTTATCCAGGTCAAAGAATTCCCCAGGCAGAATTAGCTCATGGAACATTTTTCACCCACTTACAAAATGGAGACACAATTTTTGAGCCCTCCTTGCAAGTGCTTCAGGGCAATTAAATGCCTTTTACATGTCTGAGCACTTTTCAAGACAAGGGCTATTAACCTGAGCATGTTCCATTTGCCCACTTGCTCTTGGAACAGGGTAAATGAAGGGTCAGCATTGAAATGACTGATTTGCAAAAGGCAAAATATAACTATCATTTCTAATTTTAGACTTTGGTTTTTGGTCATATGAGGTTGTTACTAACCTGGAGACAAAGGCTACTGAGCACGTGTGGTGAAATCCCTGGCACACACTGATTTGAGTCAAGGCAGTGCCTCACCCCTGGAACTCTTGCTGAAATGAACTGATTCTTTCATGTCGATTAACTTGTTCACTTGTGTTTGATCTTCAGATATGGAGAATACTTAACTAGCCTGAAGTTTAGAACTGTGGGAAATATTTTTGGCAAACTCTATTCTCACCCATATTTCTAGAAGACCTTTTCATTTCTCCCCTTGGTGCTTATTTCCTTCCAGCTGTATAATATTGTTTCCTCCTGTTCTGTCTCACTGAATTGTAATGTCGGATAAATATGTCACATTACACTCCTTGACAACAGTAGGGCCTCTCTAAAGCTACAAATACCTACATCAGTTTCTAAAGAATGTAAGCATATAGATTATTCACCTTCAGCAGAAAGTTTTCACAAAATTGAATAGAGTAATAACTGTAAAGTCAAAAGTGATCTAAAAGATTGAAGAACGAACAAGCAAAGCTGTTAACCAGAAATTCAATAACAACATTTCATAGATTAAACAGAACAGAAGTATGGATGGCAGCTAACCCCATTAGCTACCTAAAGTACATGAAAAGGACAGAGAAGACTTAAAAATATTTGTTTTCTAGCCTAGAAAGCTTCTGCCTGCACTAAAAAACCCTCCCATAGCTTCTGAGTTTCCCAAGGCCACTATAAAAAAATCCTCAAGGGATTCTAGCAAAAACAGATCATAAAGTATTGCAGTGGTCTCAGTGGTCTCAATCACAGCATTTGAAGGAAAATAGAACACAAGTTGGGAGTTGCTGATGTGTCTTGCCTGATTTTCACCACCCTAACAATACAAAGTAGCTGAGCTCTAGTTTACTCATGGAACTGGAAAGGGTTCAGAGAGCTGCTCACTTGTGCCACTGCAGAGGAGCAAACTCACATTCTTTGATGATTCCAAGCCCAGGTCCAAGCAGCAGAGTAGACCTCAGTTACAGCTACACACATGGGCTGCTTTTACTGAGCACCCACACTTTTCTTAGCACTCCCTCCTGCAACTCGTAACAGCATTAATCTGTGCTGCACACCTGGAGGGAGCCTGGCCTGCTTTTTTCACTAAGCGAGGAGGACAATCCAGAGCTTCAACCCAAGAACATTCTACCAAACAGCCATACTCCAATGCAGCATCCTCTCAGCTTACAACAATCAGGTTTAATGTTAGGTGCTAATGTCCCAGTAAGTACTGCTGAACATCTATGTTTATTGTTACGAAGTTGATTTTGATATAAAATATATTTCCTCACATGACAGCCTGTATAACTGCCAAGCAACCTACGTCTCATTTTTCTGGTTGTACTCCACTCCTCACTTCTCCACACTTGCTGCATTGCCAGAAGAGATGGAAAGAGAAAGCGTCTTCTGGGAATGATGAGGCAGATACTGTGACAACAAGTGTGAAAGGCACACAGAGCTTGTGTGATCAGCCTTATGCTCTTGTTCACTCACTCTCCTTCATTCCCACCACTCCCAAGAGAATTACAGAAAAACTGAGTCATGACACTTTCCAAGATTTGTGTTCTTCCCGGGTTTGATGATTTTCCTTTTTTTGGACTTCTGTAGAACGGAACAAAACTTTTGTCTAAATAAAAGGATTTAAGTAAAATTGATTTAAGGAAATATTCAAAACATAAAAACAAAGCAAAAATGAAAGAGATCACCCAAAACAAATTTTCAGTGGTTGTGAGATACTCATTTGATACTTCTGGGGAATGACAAAATTTTAATTAGAAAACCAATTCAGAGGGAATATTTGGGTCAGCTCCACTAACTTCTCAGAAATAAACAGTGAGACAGGTAACACTAGCGTACTTTCTGCCCTGCAAAGGACACCAGGTTGTAGGTTCCCAGGCTCCTGCCAGCAGTTTAGTTTTCAATACCATGAACCATACAAGTAGCCTCCCTAGACAGATCTGATCAGGACTTGATCTCAGACCATGAGCGCTGGAGGAGGCCAATGACACATAGTCAGGTCAGTGTGAATGCAAGCCACTACCACAGGAAGGGAAGGGGACAGAGCAGGCAAGACATCTGCCTCAGGACAGTTTACAACACTGGCCAAGGATAATAGGGGAGCCAGAGCCCCAGGGATTTGTTGTTTAATTCATAGCTGTTACTAAACAGAATTGGAAGAGGCCAGCATGTCCCTGTTGTCATCAAAGTGACAGTGAGAATAGAAGAGGAAAAAGACAAGATGTGGAAGGAAGCTGGCACGCAGCACTGCCTACCTCTGCCCTTAGATATGGGCTTCCTGATGAGATGAATGGGCCCAGGTTCACACGTACAATGAATATTGCTGCCCACACTAAATTAATTGGAGTAAAACAAGTAAAAGCCTCTGCAAACACAGTTCTAGTCAATTCATTATATCTACAACTTTTACCACAAGCTGTTCAGCAAATGAATGATGTACACCAAAACAAGTCCTTTTAATGAATAAGACCAGCTGCATGGTGGACTGTGTTAGTAAAAGGGTACCCACCAGCTTGAGGAAAGTGACTGTTCCTCTCTATTTATCACCCGTGAGGCCACCTCCTGTGTGTTGTGTCCAGTTCAAGGCTTCCCAGTACAAAACAANGTGCAACCAAACTTTGCTCCAGGAGGTCTGATGGAAAAGGAAATCTCAAAGTTGTAAGCTTGAACTCTGTCAGACAGCTAGTCTTTGAAGGCTGATACAAAGATTGCTCTAACTCATAGCATTCTCTACTTGTCCTGGATTTTGCCCTACCCCCATGGCCACAGTAACCCTCTTATGCACCTTTCTGCTACTCTAGACAGTGAGGGAGGTTAAGATGGGCATCCAACGCTGCTGTGATTGTCTGATTCTCTCTCCATTGGACAGGCTTTGTGTGATTCAAGCCATGACCGCAAAATCCAACTACAAGCAATTCCTCAATTATCATTACTGTTATCATTGTCGGCATCATCACTGTCATCACAACTGGTAGCCTTGTATCTAGCAACACAGTCAAGATATTTAAGATTTGTCTTTGGGGGAAGCCCTAAGGTGCATCTAGGGTTGATAATTTTTATTCCATATTTCTGACTGATGTAGACCAACGTTAACAGAAGAGACAGGGGCTTGCCACTAAAGAAGAAAAATCAATCTGACTACAGCAGAGCAAACAAAGCAAAAAAAGATTTAGGCCTCAGCCAGCTCAATTAAATTGTGCTGGCCCTTCTTTTACCCAGCCATTAGATTTTTTATTTTTTTTTTTTTTACTGTTGCATAAGGAGTATTAATTTATTACACTTAGATCTCCAGGATGGGAAAATCCCCCTTGCCTTTTCATAATTTTCAGATTCTTTTTTTGTTATTCTCTTTTTACAATGAGAAAGCAACAAATGAGCTACTTTTTCAAACAACAAGTGCAATAATGAGCTCCTAACTGCCAGTAGGGCCATGGCAGATGCCATGAAAAAGTGTATGAGAGTCCAAAGCCAAAGGTCTTGAATCAGTCAGGGATTCTTGTCTGGCAAAAAATATGCTTCAAAGGCAGTAGCCATAGCTGTGAAGTGGAGGAGGTTTAGCTCTGTGGTCTGAGGAAAATGCCCTTCTCCTACCACAAGCCAAGGGCAGGATCTTCGGGGAAAACAGAGGCCAGCAACTGCCTCCACAACACAACTGCCCCACAGCTTGTCAGCAGTCACGTTTGGTGCTTTATGAATGATTGATCTGGCCTCATGTTGTGCACCCTTATTACAGCAACTCAAGCCTTCCCAGAGCATTTGCACATATGCCTTTTAGAAATACAAGGTGTAAGCACCATTATAGCAAAGTGATCACTCACAGCACTTCCACCATGATCTGCAATGTGGGGCAGGGCAGGAAAGGGAGCAACACCAAGAGAGACGGGTTAATATCAACTCAAGGGAGGCACCACAGCAGCTGATGCAGAATGAACATAAGCCGACCCTTCACAACCGGCCCCCTCCAACTGTTCCCCCGAAGAACAACAACTGGTCTGCTCCCCCTTCCAATTTTACAATGAAATATTTTTTTTTTCTTTTTTGTTGCAAAAAATAGTGGGGCAAAAAATCAAAGTCCTTTCAGAAGACAAATCTTCCAAAATAGAACAAGTACTCATTTTTCAACTTTCAGATGAATAAGAAAGTTAAATGACAGTTACCTGTCTATGTTCCAGAACAGCTTATTCTATAACTGTGCTCAAACTCCTCTCTTGCCTCAGGGCTTGAACACAACTACAACAGTGTTTTAAAACCCCATTAAATTAGTCAAGATCCAAGGTTTAAGACACAAAACGTGAATCCTCACCTTGCTACATCTGCTTTTCTTTACCCTCCAAAGGGATATCAAGTACTTTTCAAGTACTCAAAAGCCATCAGTGATAGATATACAGTCCAGAACCATCCCCTACCAATGTGTATCAAATGTTTAATATACCACTTTGAGCATGATCCAAAGATCTGCCAAACCTGTGGAGTAGGTCCCAGTTCCTGATGGCCTTTGAATTAGGACCACAAAGGAATAAATTGAACTGTGCAATGCCTGTCAACTCCATAAGGGCCTCACAGAAGAAGCAATTAAGACTCTAATTAAAAGGAAAATGGAAGATTAGAAGCAGATAGATGTTTATAATCTAGATAAAGTACCCATACTGGAAGTTTTGACTGTTAAAAGGGAACTTTACGACATTTGAGGAGACTCCATACCTACATGAGGAATGGGAGTATCAGGCATGGTACCTTTCCCTTGGGCACACCATATTGCAGCAGTCCTGCAGTCATTCTATTCTCTGCAGCCACTATTCCTTCTGAGTCCAGATGGAACAAGCTGTTCCACAAAGACAGCCCTAACAAATCTTGAATATTTCATCATTCAAACTGTTCACAGCAAATACAAACACTGCTAAGTACAAAAATGCTTGGTTCATGAAAATACACGTTAGTCTATCTCCCTTTCTTTTGTACTCAGTTGACCGTCTCCTACTACACTTTTCATCTCTCATATGTGGTTTAGCGCATAATCTGTTAAAAAGAAGGAAATCAAGAGCCAAAATTTCGCAAGGTATAACAGGTCCATTGTAAATATGTGCTAACAATTTAATTTAAAAGGTAACAAAACTAGAGCAGAGAGCTAAAATGTCTTGCAAACACACATAGATCTTGAGGCTGATCCTGTTTATGGTAGCCAAGAGAGACATCAGATCTGTCTCAAAACACTTTTCATTATACTATATAAATATCACATCAAGAAAACCAGAGGAGAACTTTGAGTAAAAAAAAATAAATCCAAATATCTCCAGGAGTTCCCCTGGAAAATTTTCCAGATTAAAACCTTCACCCTGTAGAAGAAAGGAGGTTTCTTGAGCATGAAGCCCTGTTCATAACATGAGGTGTGGACATCACTATTCTAACATAGCCATGCTCACCTCCTCCTCATTTTTTTATATTCTTACTTCTTTTTAGGTGGACCCATACCATACAGTCTTAACATTTCAAAGTAGTTTTCTAAAGAGCTCAACAGCCCAAACTGTGATATTGACAAGTCAGCAGCCAAGTTTCACAGCTGTCTGCAAAGCAACCAAAATAAAATGTACAGAAAGAAAGAAATAACCATAGTAATTTCTGTCCAGCAACTCATATGATATCTTCTACCTGAGGACTGCAGAACAGCCAGGGCATGATAGGTTAGTGCTGTGAATATCCTATTCCCATGTTCTTCAACCTGTTTCGATTTCCAGCTCCATGTGATGCTCCTCTGCGACATTGAAATCCACATGGAGGAAACACAAAATGACCACAGTCATCTTTCAAGGGTCAAAACAGTGATGTAAATCTCCAGTGATGCAATATCAGCAATCAAACTAGAGATGAAAAATTATAAGTTGATTTGAACTGAGCTGAAAGGATATCTATGTGACTAAAGAAGACTGGTATGAGGAATTGCAACAAAATAGAGGGATAGCTCATGGTGCTTAGCAGGCATGTAGACATAAGTTCGGAGTTACATCTTTAATTTAGTATGACAATACCAAATCTTATACATTAGTATGGGTAAAGTGTATATATATAATGTGTTTGTGTGTGTGTGTGCGCACATATGTATAAAAGAGCTGGATGAAAAGGTGAAGTATTTAAGTTAAGTCATAGTGTCTGCCCCTGAGGATGTAAGAGAGCTGCTCAACTAAATTGGCTTCTGGTATGAGCTGTTTCTTTTACCATCTCAGGGAGTATTTATGCAAAGACTACCTCAGAGCCCCTGAATACAGGAAAAATGAAGACAGAACAAAGGTAACATCAAAAACAAAATGTATAAATATCTAATGTCTTTTGCACCAAATATGAACCAGCGCTTGAGTGTGTGATGGAAATAAGAGAAAGATTGGTCATTTCATTTTTACCAAAGCAGGCAGCTCACAGAACAGCTGTTTCCTTGCCGCACTGTGGGCACACAAAGGCTAATGGCTGGGGACCTGAAGGGAGAGAGCCTGGGGAGCTGAGCAAGGCAGAATGCAGCACCCCCAACAGGAGAATAGAAGATCAAAATGTTATCCTCTCCAAGGCAAGCTTTCTAGGTCTGGTTTGCCTCTCAGCAGTTTATTCAACAGGTACTGAGAGTGTTGCTACACAATTTTTGTGGATACCTTCTATGTCAGGCAGCCAGGCACTTCTCTGCCTCCCCACAGCCCAGAGCATTAACAGTACACTGCTTTTCCCCCCAGGCACCTGGGAGGATGTAAGAACACACAAAAATACATGAATTTTCCTGCAAGGATGCAGGAGGTATTCACTTACGGGACCCCATGGAGATTCAGGTGATCTTGTGGAAGCTAGAGCTGGCCCTTGAGTAGCACCCTTCAACCTCATTTCCCAGCAAAAGTCAGCGCAGGGCCATCACTGACCACGGGGAGAGCAGTGCATTTCAGCCAGATCCCTTCCAGGTAAAAACAGCACATAACAGTACAGAATGCCTTACCTCCACTATTTCAGTTATGCAGGACTTGAGAAGATATGGAAAAATCAATTTTAAAGCAGTTTAATATTTCATCTGAAGATGGACATAACATACTTAAATGGACAACATACATAATATACCTGAAGGTTGCTTAAACAGAAGGAGAAGAAAATAGCACTGAGGAGGAATAGATGTATTGGCAGAAGATTAATCCTCAGTGTACAATTGGTACTATGCAAGCCAAAAAAAATAAAAATGCAAGGTGTCTCATAAATCCAGGCTGGCATTTGTAATATGTGTTATAATGTCTTTATCATAAGACCCAATAACATCACACTACAACTGAAGGATGAAGTCACACTGACGTAAAATGGGTATTCCAAGCAGGTGGTGATAATATACAGCAACTGTATTTTCCACCTATGTTGTGTAATTACAGATCAATTACAGATATAAGATGAGTCTAGAAACACTTGCAAAAGTAATATTTGTTCTGGAGGAGTACCCATCTCTTCTCCAGACTGTAAAATCTCAAATTTTCTTTATCATGAGTCTGAAAGCCTGGTACTAAAGGGACCCTGAAAATGCTTATAATCTGCCAAGGAAGAAATGTAATTTTTTCAATGAATTTTTAACCACAGGTTGTAAAAAAACCAGTGAGTTTATAAGATTGCAATAAATAGCAGGGAAAGTGCTTGGGCAGAGGTCACTCAAATCTACACAGCCACTCAAATCCCAAACAAAGTAACAAATAACTAACGGGGTCCTCTAATTCATTTTGTGGACACGGCATTTACACATGTAGGAAGAAAGGCTGGAGAAAAGTAGAGGAATTGATACAACTCAAAATACACTTGCTAATACAGAACATCTTGCAGGCTCAGAGAGGCTGAGTTATACAGCAGTTGGTTGTCATCCCGGTTACAGTTCAGGGTCAATTACCTCCTTCACTACAAAGTCAATGAACAGTAATTGTGCTAAGAAAGCAATCAGCTGCTTTCTACCTGGCATAAAGTATTTAGAGAACAAATCATGGTTTACATTATTTTTCTGCCAGTTTGACAGTTGTACAAGTTTGTCGAGGTGAAAAGGAAATTTGCTTGTGGAGAAGTTTTGGTTATAGCACAAAACCATTCTGACAGTAAAACAGCGTTTTGAACAGTATTGCTGTAGGCTGCTACCCAGAGGGCACTTGTTTATATTAAAATGCAGAGACCCTAAGATGAAGCAGTTGTCAGTGTGTGTGAGATCACTCTGAGTTCAATGAAATCAACAGGAAGACTATTGCTGCTTTGAGTCAAGTCTAACCACACCATCACCAGGGCATATTACATCTGTATAATCACTACACTTGAGATTTTGTTGTATCCAGACCATAAGATATTACAATAAATACATCTCCGATGCTATATTTATTAGGTTTCCAGAGTGGGTTTTCCGCTTCTTCCTCTCTTTCTCATGTTAGAGTAACTGAACCAAAGACTATCTGATTAGGAAAAAAAAAGGTACCATGTGAGCAATACTTCAAGCCTGAATATAAATACTTCAGGCTCTAAATTTGAACTCTCAAATTGTGCACAATGCTCTTTGCTTACACATTAGAATAAGACATGGGGGGAAAAAAATTCTGAGATCCAAGTCTTTTGGTCTGCTTTAGCTTTGGCTTAGTGGCACAGAAAGAGATCAGGAACAGGCCCAGTGAAGAAGCTATGCTCCAAAAGTAAGATGTCTTCAGCGAGCAGTGAGGAGAGGAGCAGAGGACCTGAAGCTCCAGAGGCAAAACCTGCTTCAGAACAAGATCAGCCCTTTCGGCACCAGACAGTGCCCAGCTGCTGCAGCTCATACACAGCACCACACTTATCCAGTGATGCTGCCTCTGCCCTCCAGCTGCTCTCGCTGCTTTCTACTGCCCACCGTGGCATCAGCTTTGGGCATGTGCTAAGCACATACCTTAGGTCAAGGCATAAATTAAGGGGCTATTTGCACACACAATGCAACAGCCTCTCTGAAGCTGCTGGGCTGCAAACTCACAGGCCAGGCTGAGAACCTCACATGACCCAAGAGCCCTGGAACGAAAAATTATCCATGCTGGAGCAGCACTATTCCCCCTGAAAAAAGGTAACAGCGTTGTGCAGCCTTGAGCTAGGATTCAGGTAGAGCCAACAAGAATGACACAGACCTGTTGACTGGGTCAAAAAACAGATCCTTGGGCTGCTGCATTACAGACACATAGGCAGGCACTGGTGTGACCCGGGTGAGGGAGCAATTCCCTCTCACCTCACCTTCTGCCTCTTTGTTTCTACATCTGAAAAATCCAGCAGACAGTTCCTCTAGGCTTCAACTGTACAACTCAGTAACAACTTAGACTCATTTTGTAGGCAATTTGCATGGATGTGAACAATTACAGCGGAGGCACACCAACAGAGAATCAAACTCTGCATCTAATGTTGGTAATGCACTTAATAATAACAACCCCAATTTCCTGAAAGATAACATTAAACCTGTTCAAAATACAGTATTTTTTTCCAAATGATAGTATTTCTTCCCTCCTACATCATATCTACCTTAATCATCTGACTCCCACATAACTGGCTCGACAGTCTTCTCTACTTGTTTAAAAGTCATGTTATTTCCACTGCCATCAAAAAGGTATGATTTTCAAGTGAAGTTATTAAGTTTCCAATACAAAGAACAGTGCGTGGGTGCTACTGAAGTAGACTCTCAGGAATGAAAAAGAAATTCCATCTCTTCTACCAGTGGATTGGGACTTTATTTTCTCTGGGGCCAGGGGACACCTTTTTTTATTAGGATGTTTTGTCTGTCTCCAAAGAAGTGAAGCCAATGTCCCAGAGTGAGCTCAGTGATCTAACTTTGACTTCATCAGAAAGAAACTGGAGACCTTGCCTCTGCGTGTCCTTAATGGTGCTGTATGAACAGAAAAATGCTTGGTTCTTTTAACTAGCTTGCTTACATCCAAAATCTTGTAGCCAAAACATTAAAGACCGTGGGCAATGTATGAAGCAGCTTTCGCCTGGAGACTCCATAAGGGCATCCCATCTATGTATTTGCAAATCAGAATCCAAGGGAACCTGATCCATTAGAGCTAAGAGCAATTAGGTCTGATCTACATGCCTGATTCCAACCCAGCTGTCAAGACCTTCATACAGGACACAGAAGAAGCATTTTGTTGTGCTTTATGAGGAAGCACAAGTGAAAAAAAAATCTCTTCCATTCTGACCTACAGCTTTTCACCTCAAGCTTTGTATTTCTGCTGACAGCATCATGGACTTTAAAGGTCTTTTCCAAACCAGGAAATTCTGTGATGCGGTTGAAATAATTCTGTAATTAACTTTACTGAGTTTCAACTAGTTTTATAGCAGCCCCTATACGTAAGTACAGACTGTCAAATGACAATCATTTATTAATTTTGTGACACTGATCTGCCCTGAGAGTAGAGAAATTAATCTCAAACCACTTTGTGGTTTTTGAGAGCTTCATCTTCTTTTCCACACATCTCTCAGCAGATGTCAAATCACCACAGGTCTTCACTTGCTCAATCTGACCTCCCTGAAGTTTCACTTCATTGTCTGCCCTTTCACAAGATCTTTCAGCTCTGTTCAGTCCCTCTGAATTCAGCAGCATGAGTAGAAAGACGGGTGTTCCAGCTGCTGTTGTAGGAAAGGTTTATGAGTACTGTATTATGCAGCACCTACACTATTAATGAATTAAATCCTCCAGATTCATTCTTAAAACACTGCCATTGTTTCAAAACCTGTCAAAGCCCCTTAATCAAATTGCAGTCTTCATTCAATTCAAAATTATACTTGGTGGTGTTTCAGTTTGACATACAGGCATCTGTTATTCTGTGACGACAAGAGGAAGAGAAAAGAACAGACAAAAGAAAAAAAAATAAACTAAGTTTTATCTTCTCCACCGCCATCCTTTAAGACAAATCTGCCACACAGAGGCCAGATTTATATTCAGCTAGATCTACCTAAGTACATCACCTCAAAATGCTCAACTGCACAACAAGTAACAGGAGTGTCATCAGTATCAGGACCAGAATGGCTCAGGACACGGAAAATGCATGCATATCCTTCCCGAAACTTGCTCCACTCTTGTAGCTCATATTGATGTGCACTGTTCAAAACTTGTCTAGATATTGTTATTCACATTCTAGGTCATGTCCTGGTTCTGACAACCTACAGGTACACCCTGAGAGTTATGCCTCTCCATGTTACCATAAACCACTGAGATTTAGGACTTCTGTTTTCTGGAATCAAAACATCTTTCTCAAGTTCTCCATGAGACATTGTGAACTGTACTAACCCACAAGGCAGAAGGGGCAAATCTGCTATGTCAGCCACTTTTCTACAGCTTCACACAGCATTTCTCCTCAGCCTGGAAGCTACCTCTGCTGCCTCATGGCAACCTGTCAGCTAAGTGAAGCATGGGAGTGGGTCAGCATCAGTCTTTGGATTAGCCTAGAGATTTTGTCTCCTCTAGGGTATTAAAGCCTAATATGAAACAAAGAATCAGCCCTCAATCCTGCCTGCTTAGATGGTCGTGATCCCCAAGGTCTTGTCCCACTGAGCCATCCACTCTGTTAGTGGGTGACCCTACTGGTTAACCCTCTGCATCCTCACACTAGCAGGATAGGAACAGAAAAGGAAATTTGAGACTTGCCCTTTCGTCTTGTCCCCAGCAGCTCGTGTACCCTGGGGAAAATGAAAAGGTGCTCTTGGCCATTCAAGTTGCTAATCTGTCATTCAGATTTCTTAGCACTGTATCATTTTCCATTAGTCTTTCCTGACTGCCCCAAGAAACAAGACTCATTTTGTAAGTGATGCTTTTCCCAGGAAGAAGTGTTCCCAGTTGGTCTCACTACTGTCTACCCAGGAAGCTCCTTTTTGTCCCATTCTCAGATAGATGTCTGATGCTGCAGTGACTGAAGACCTTATACAGCACAACCAAAATGTATCAGAAGTGGTCCATAGACTCCCTGCATCAGAAGTGTGTGTCAGATGTGATGACTGTCTCTTTTTTATCTTTCATCCATGCTATTATGTGTTTGTATTAAAAGATAAAGTAAAAAATGCCTGTCTGCACTTCAGATGAAAACACTACTGAGTTTTGTCACTGGCATTTGTTCTTCAGTCTGTTGACTCTATAAAACCAGAAAAGTACCATTTTGACCATCTTTATCCCAGATGGAGACAGTTCATCGTTATTCTGATCTCAGGTAATGAGTAACTTGAAAATAAGCACAGGTTTTTATTCATGCTGTAGAGATTAAATGATTGGTAACGTGTCTCTGGAAGTGCTTCGGCATTCAGCATAGGTTGGACCCATGGGTTTATGCCCTGCTAAACTATGTTGCATTGCCCAGGCAGGAGATGAAGAAGCCTGTCTAGACGCTTGAATGATAGCAGAATAAAGCTGCAGGAAGTTTAAACTATTACTATATGACAGCACCAAGCTGTAACAGTGACCAGTGATTGCCTATTCACTGCTGTTTCCTTTTTTAGA
>WEIS01033476.1:0-42596 GCA_013389965.1 Todus mexicanus | reverse complement strand
ACCCAAACCAGGACACATAGACGTGAAAATGTCCTGACAGCAATGACTCCTGCATACTGCCTCTGGATTTTGCCTTAAAATTATGTGGTGAAGGAATCACATGGATCACTACCCAAACTGATCTACTTTTTGCTCTCTTTTCTCTTTCCTTTTGAGTCCCCAAGGACATGAGGTTTCACGTAGATCTCACTTAGGTACACCTCAGCCCCATACAGGGGACTTCTTGCATGTCCCTTTACATGAGTGTTATTATCAGACATCCATCAAGGACTGGAGACATCTAAATTTTGGCCACACAAAGACTCATGTTTGGCCACATGATGGAGGATGGAAGGTCCTGAAGGAAGCATGGCCACTACTCAGTTCTATTTGGGGCCTAAACCAAAAGTCAGGCTTAGTGGTCTATTCAGATTCCAGCTGTCTTTTCAAGTAAATCAACACTGCATTTACTTACATAGTTCCATGACTTCATTTCTTGTTCCATTCTTAGCAACAACCATTAGTGAAGACCCACTAAGGAGACATCCAATATAATTCTCACTGAAATGACATTTTCCTTCACGTAGTGACAGGCAGGTGTCCTCTACATGACAAGAGATGGAAGTAGACCTGCTACATTACCTGACACACATGTGAACATAGGTACTACATGGTAAAGGGCTGGGTACCTTTTGGTCACTCTTCCTGGGTTCTCCAGGATTGCTGAGACCTAACATGGTAGACTGCTAGACCCTCATGATCCACATCTTTAAGATGAGTAAGAAGTTGAAAGTAAGATAAAGGAATTTATGAACCAGTCAAGCATGCCCAAGGCCCATAGAATGAGTATGCCAAAGCTCTGGAGAAAGCCCAACTCCTGGTGCATCAGTGTTTGTGTCTGAGCGATACAGGATGGCAGCCTGCACAGATATCTCCAGCCCTGCCTTTTTGCACATCCAGCTGCAATCAGTCTGTCACAAGAATCTGTAAACAGAAGAAAAAAAAATCCAGAAACATGGTGGGTTTTTAATTTCTACAAGCCACCTGCTCCCTGTCAATGCAGAGCGCAACCCTTGGTGTAGCAAATCCAATAAACAAAACTGTAAAGCATCTGTCCTGCAACTGGATCGCAGCCCATGAAAAAGAGCAAATCTGAGCCACAACAAACAGCTGGGAGGAACATTCAATACTCTCACTACACTTCAGAGCCCATCCACAGCTTCCTACCAAAGCCAACCAGAACTTCTGCTCAGCACCAAAAAGAAGGAGGGAGGAAAGAAAAAGGTAAAGCAATTCTTCATCACAGCAAGCTTAGGTACTGGAAGGAGAGAAATGGTGCTTGACATAGTTTTACTATGACCAAATACTGCAGTTGAGCAGCCCTGCTCTGCTCTTATCAAATTAAAATGCGAAAATTCTGAGTGCTTTCATGAGATTAGGAGAAAAACTCACATAAGCCAATTTCACCTATATAATAAAATATCACCCCTAGCGGACAGAGAGCCCTGACTTAGTCTTTCACTCAGAAGAGTTTTGAGTCCTGGTAGGCCAGAAGCTAAGCTTACAACATTCAGGGCTAGATTTAGGGAGTTGCCATGTCAACACACCTCCACCGTTAGCAAGAACACCTCAGAGACTGGGATGTGAACTAGAAGCCCTATTTTTAAGTCTCCGTATTCAAATTCAGTGCAACACAAACCTCAGACTCAAATTCCCCTGGAACTAGTGAAAATCTCCCCACTCCACCCAAGGTGGAATTTGGTCCACAATCCTGTGACCACCTTGGGCCAATAAAGTAAAAAAATGTCCTTTTTGCTGAGCCACAGCTAGAACATCCCTCTTCCTTAGAAGAGTATCAGCCCATGGAAAAGTAAATTCTCTCAGATATAACATTTCCAAGGGGGTAATTCTTCTCTCTCACTCCCCAAATGGGGGAAAGCTCTTTGCGAGTATGTAATTTCTTCCCTAATCACATTGCAGTGTCACATACCAGTGAGCTAAGGGCTCCCGCAGCAGCGTTATTCTCCAGCATATGTGACTTTGTATAACATGTGCTTCGCTCGGCAGTCATCAGCAACAGAGAGCAAGAACATACTTCTTCCTCGATGACATTATTAGGCATTAAGAGCACTATATAGCAGTGCATTTCAGCTCCTTTATTTTCTCCCAGTAAAAGCAGCTTGGCCACCTGGTGTGCTGCACACACAGTTAAATTCCAAATGTAATGTATTTTGTAGCGAAAGAGATTAGAAAGCTGCTGTAATGAATCTCATTACCAGCGTCTTTATATCCTCATCTAGTTGGAAGCAGAGATCATCCAGACCTAGGTACTGTACTTATTTAAAAGAGTATCATCTGCCTCTCAACCCTGTCATTACAAGACAAATTGTTTCCTTTGGCTTGATGTTCTAGCCATGCTTTTCTTAGTCTTAAAACATGTTAGCAGCCAGATTTTCTCAAGAATCGAAGGCCAGATTTCTAAGTGCTCATCACCACAACTGGGCTAGATTATTTTACAAGTGTTTGATTCCCATTTAGACACCGAAAATAAGAGCCAGATTCTCAGACACGCTCAAAAGCCTCCAAGATCTTCTGAAAATCTGGACCTAGAGTTACTCCAGCGACTTGCCAAATTAGTGGGAATTAAAGTAGACAGCATCTCATCATGTTATTCGTTGCAGTGATAAACAAGCAATTTTGCTGTTTGATCCATTTCCAAACCCCATCCTGCTTTTTAAAGGCAGTTATTCGCCCATCTATTTCAACATAGGTCCACACTTCCAATTGAGACTTCCAAGTTAAAAAAAAAAAAAAAAAAAAAATCCAGATTTTAATATCTTTATAAGTTCTCAGAAGAAGAAAAATATATCATGTAAGCTACACTCAGTCCATGTAGTGGCAGAGAGATACATCCAGGAAACCTCAACTCATAAAATGAATATTTGGAACATAATTTCAGCTAGTAGGTTACAGTGAAGAGCCCTTTGCACCTCTGACAGGTGAACACATGCATCTTCCCCTGATAAACACCTGGGTTATGACAGACAGGCCTCTCTCCCTGCCCTTCACTTATATGACTGTTCAAGTATATGTAATCACATTCTTTTTCATGCCACAAGTGCTTCATAAGACTGCAACTGAAGTGCAAAAAACACCCCTCCCTTCTGATCCCATGCGAGATTTCCTGCTTTCAGAATTCAAAAATATATGTGGGCCAAACCTGAATTTAGTCTCTCAGGAATGTTTCCAAAATCCCTAAAAAAAATTTAATATGAGCATGATAGAAAGCCTCCAGACTGAAAATTATGGAGACTCCATCACCAAGGAGTAGTTGTGCAGGAGACTCCTCTAATCAGTCCCAGCCAGAGCAGGGACTGCTCCAGGTTAAGCCTCAAACTCTGCCAAAGCTGCTCCTCTTTGGTACAGGTGACTTAGCTTTTATTAGGCAATCAAACTAGATTTACTAGCTATCGTTTGGGTGGTTGGAATAAACAGGACATTACGATTTCAGTGAAAGAGACACATTCCCTTCTACTCCTTCATCACCTCAACTTCCACATTTGTTGATTATGAGCATTGGGATTTCACATCAGCCAGCTTCTGATTTGTGCATCCGTTTATCTGTTTGTCAACTTAAACTGGTCTGATATGACTGGGTTTGCCAGTCCTCTTTCACATCTCAGTACAGATTAACTCCTTCATTCATTCTTAACATTTCAGTGCGAATATGGGAATTACAGAAGAAAACTAAAAACCATCCACAGTGGATCTGCTGACTGAATGGGGGCATGTTCCTTACAAACACTCTTCATAAGGAAGTTTTACCTATTCTAGAGGTAAATAGTATCTTTCACTGTGAACATATAGCAGATCAAGATGATAAGCCTTATTCTGTGATTAAAACTCTGGAAAAAAAGACCTGTTTTCACTTCTTTGACCTGGTGATGCAGGTTTCTGTATGACCTTGGGCAAATCAGTTAACCTGTTACTTCCTCAGCTGGGGATAAAGTCACCTCTTTCCTCCCACTCTGTCTGACAGTATGGTATGGAGTCTTCCTATTTGTTACAATGCCAAAAAAATAAACCTAGGATGTCAGCCCTACTGTATCCAAGAATAAATGTATCTTAAGGAGAGCAGAGCAGAGGAGCCAACAAAATGTGCATGCACCATTAAGAAAATCTCAGCCATTTCAGGTGACGGATTCAGTGCCAAACAGTAACAATATTCACATAGATATTCTAAAGAGAGCTTTCACATTTCCTCTATAGCCTGTTCTGCCAAAGCTGGCTTTGGGAGCACCACCCTGCAAGCCCTAAAGGCAAAAATATGCTTTGCAGCTCATTTCGAGACTAGCAAATATGGAGGAGATCTGCTGGAAGGTGCAAGGAAAAATCCGTGTGAGGAAAAATGTCATCATTTACAGATAGACACAGAGTGCACTTTATTTCAGAACCAGTGAGGTTTGGTAGGCACAACAAGCTACCCAGTCCCTGCTGCTATCCTTCATCTCTTACTCCCGTCTATCAGCGTTGTAAGTCAGCATATCTGGATGTGAAGCACTCCCCATATGAACGGGCTATTCATCTTCTGACATCGCACAGGCAGAGCATGTGAAATGTCGGGAGATTAGACACTGCCAGAGTGAGAGATTCCTCGATGCAATTAAAGTGTGAAGAACACATAAATCACCGATTTAAATGACTCCATCCAAACAGTCACCACACGCAGCCCCCTCTACCGAGGCAGGGTGGGCTCAGCAGTGTTATAATCAGCCCCAAATCCAGTGAAGGAGCTGATGTTTGGACAACGGCGTGAGCAGAGCGATGGAGATGTCCTGCATGCTGCCTTTCCTAATGGGCTGTGATTGAAAAGGCAGTGACGGGCTTCTCTGACAGGTGAGGCAGACCTGGTGAAATAGCCCAGGGAAGCAGGGTGAGGAGCGAGAAGAAGCAGCAATATTTGAATAAAATCGGTGTCAGAAAGGTGGCCATGCTGACATAATATCAGCAAAGAGAAGGAGAATGTAAGAAAAAGTACATGGTAAATTAAGCACCAAGGCTGTTAAAGGTCTAGTTATTTTCCAGCTAGTTGCCTTCTGATTGTTCGTTAAAGTACAATAACCAGCCCTGAGAAACAGTCAATGAGAGTTCACCCATTTTTCCTGTTGGCAAGTGGTCACGGGATCCGGAGACAACCTGGCTCCCCAGATCTTCACTCGTTGCACTGGTGTCTTGGTCATTAATATTCATATAAGACCTAATGGTGCAGAGTTGGGTGTTTTCATTTGTCCTTCCTGGTATTTCCTACACTTGGATGTGAGCAGCCCTCACTTTTTCCATGGGAGAGGCAGAGAGTTGGTCCTGTGCTCAAACCCTCCTTTCTGGAGGTAAGATAGGACCCTCCTTTTCCATTAAAAAACAAACAAAAATAAAATTACACATTCCTCAGAGCAGAGGACTGAAGAATGACCTCTAGGTCAAAAACATCAGAGGACAGGGGAAAAGAATTGATTTCTGTTTGGTAGAAATCTCATGATTTTTAAACCAGTCTCTTGATTATGGCAGTGCTGAGCATGATGTTTTTAGCAATTTCTGAGTCATCAATCCTGGCTCTCCCGGCAGGAGAAGAAAGGAAAAGCATAAGTAGAAATGTCCTGAAACACCATGTTTTCAGAAAAGAAAAAAAAAATTGAAGAGGAGAGTCTGTGGTGGCTTAGGGGGATACTCATAAAAGCTGCCATCTCTTCTGTAGTCCTTAACCCACTCAGTGCCCAAGGAGGCAGTCTTGGCTGCAGCCCCAGGCTTAGCGGGATGTCACCTCCCCAGTGCCATGGGGCTGCAGGCAGGGAGATGTCAACTGCCCCAGGCTCAGCAGAGCACTGCTGGTCCTTCATACTGCCCACATCTGGCACCAGGGATGGAGGCTCAAAACCCATGGACACTGTGCCAGGGTGAGTGCGACCCAGGGACTTATGGGGAAGGCTAAAACCTCTGGTAGCCTTCCCAACCACACCATCAGTAAACTTGTGATCGTGGCAAAGCTGACTTTCGTAAGACTTCAGTCTTGGTCTGTAGGAGCTGTTGATAGCTATACCTTGTGCTCAAAGAGTTCAAAGCCTTCAGAACCTGCATGCCCAGGTGGGTGCTGAGGGTGCAGGATGCTCCTCATGCAAGTGGGGTCTCTATCATAATTTTCTTCAGCAGGGCTCCCTCTGGATGGGAGCCTGCCAAGGCTGCGGACATGAGCACTGACCCTTTTGTGCCAGTACTGAAGGACTGTGAGATCCCCCCACAGCTCCGCTCCCTGTAATGATGAAACACAGGAGCTGAGCACTGTTCCCAAACGCCTGAAACCCGCCGCGTGGGCACAGCGAGACACAAGCTCGCCGCCTCCCAGCACGTCAGTGGGCAGTATTTCTCTCTCCCTGCAGATATCACTCCATCTCCAAGGACTGCAAGAGGGAGAAACAAGCAGCTAGATACGCAGGCTGGCTGACTGCACGTCGTCGGCACCCCTCACTAGCCTTGAAATACGGGGCACCGCTGTCTTCGTTCGTGCCTGGCAGCAAATCTCTGCCACGTTTGCTCCTGCTCGTTGCACTCCCAGGGAGGACTTTTGGGGCAGGGACCTGCTCCCTGGTTGGCGTTGATTCATCTGCCGCACAGCATTGCAGGGCTGCAGTAGCTGGCAAAACGCTCCCACACTGATTTTGTCAAGAGCGCCGGGCAATAATGGAACGACACCTCGCCGTGTTTGCAAACAAACACTGCCTCCCTTCCTGTTTAACACCATCTGCCACCCAACCCAATTTTCCTGCCCCCGTCCCTCCCCAAAAACGACAGCCAGAGACAACTCCAAAAAGCAGCTGCTAAGACAAACCACACTCTTTTAAGCTCGTTTTTAAAAGGTGTTGGTGAGAAGGCTCTGCTTCTGCACTGCCCCTGCCCACAACAAGCACACACCTTGCTGTAAGCTCACAGCTGAACAAATGACTGGGTTAGGGGCTTTTTTATTCCTGCTGAAAACACAGACCAGCTCAATGTGAGTTTTCTTGCAAGCTGTTCCATTGTATGGTCTTCTTCCTGACCTCTCTGTACAGTGTTCTCTGGTGTGGATGTGGGGATGGAAGCAAGAGAAGACTCCACATAGCTCTCCTTTTCCTTTAGCAGATTAGCTCAGCTTTCTTTCATGGGTCCTGATATCTTCCTCCAACAGCACTTGCAGGTTCATAACCAGGGCTGATTGGGTTATGGCATGCATGTGGCACCCGTGCAATCGCAAACATATCCCCAAGGCTACTGCACTGACTGATGTGCCCCAGCTTTTGGGTCAGCCTTTTGCATTTGATCTCCCTCAAACAAGGCAAAAGGAATAAAAGGAAATAACTTCATGCATCCAAGGAATGAGTTTACCCAAGAAGGATCAGACTCCTCAAGGCTTCAAGCAAGGTGGGGAAAAAAATGATTCTTTGAGCAAAGAGACTGTTTAGTTGTAGAAAATTAAACACTCTGGTCCCAGCACTGCAGGTGGGAATCTGCTGCCTTATTTATCCCAGAGCTGCAGAAAACAGAAAATGAGGGTGTTGCATCCCATAATGCTGTGGATAAGATATTAACACTTCTATGACATCTTTATTCTATCCTTCCATTACATTAACAACAAGGATTCCTAACTAGAGCTCATATGCATTACATTTAAAATCGGATGCTCTTTCATGTCACCTGCTTCATACCTGTTCTCTGCAGCACTCACACCCTCTCCTGCACATTGCAGAGGCATCCTCCTTGTTGAGTCAAGGAATCGCGAAGGTGTCTCTATCTTTGGCCCAAGCAGCACAAGCACACACCTGGTTTCAGCTCCTTCATGCAAAAGGGGTCTGAGCTCCAGTATTTAAACATCACCCAGCAGACACACTGTACTGATACAATCTTAAGCCTTGGCCACCACTTAAACAGAAAGAGCCCTATTACTTTGAGGCAATACCCAGAGATAATGTAGACTGTCAACTACTGGCATTTTTATGTGGATGGTCTTTACACAGTGCATGAAAGCGAGCGGTTTGTATTTAAGAGGCTAGCTTTATTTCTTCTCCTGGGACAGGTTAGATTAAGGCCAAATGAGTGTTATCTTCCTGCTCATCAACAGCTAGGCCAGGCTGACATCCATTGTAACTTGAGGCATAGTTCAAAAGAAATCTAGCCAGATCTTTTTCCAAGCTCCCATTAATCATCTCCCTCACATCCCCTTTCTAGCAGCTCTACAATATACCATTTGATGCCAGATTATATTAAAATGCTTGAGCACATTTAAGTCCGTCCTTGCTCAGAAAGTCTTTAGGATGTCCACACACATTATTTTTCAACCTCCACAATCCCTAGGGTTTTTTTCTGCATTGCCACAGCTGGTTTACTCTTACTGGGGATAGCAGTGGAGATTGCTGAGGACATCATGGACATCCCTGATCTTTCGGGTATATAGGTACCACAGTATGAATTTTTAAGTCAGGAGAGGTCCATCCTACATGTCGAGCAACTGAAGTGATCCTGGAGAGGGGCAGGAGGAGACAACTCCTTTCAAGAAACCTTGCTGATGGACTTATCGGGTCCTCATCACCTCCACAAAGATTTTAGGCAAAAAATGCCCTGTGCATTTGATATAATTCTTGGCCTCGAAGTGTACAATAATAAGTACTGTGCATACAGCATGTGTTATGTCCAAGCTACCCCTTCCATTTGCTGGAGGAGGAGGTGTCCTGTTTTTTGAGTGACTCTATCCGCACAGTACCAGCCATTGCCAGAAGGAGGCCGTCTACATTAGCGTCCACTTTATAGACTATTTCCTACACAGAAAAAGATAAAATCTGGCGGAGCAGCTGGCTGGGTGCATTGGTCAGCCCACCTTTGTTTCCATGGAAGAATCCTTTAAGTAGGCTATGTTCTGCTAGAAAAATAAAGTACTTCCCATCTAGGCAGTGATGGAGAAGTTATATTCCCAGAACAACAACTTGCCTTTCTTTCATCAGCTAATTTAGTCTTTTCTGCCCTAGTCACTGACCTGAAGTTGAAGCCATCTGTCTGCCATCCAATAGCCTTCACATTACATATCAAAATGTCACAGAATGTGGCACTAATGATCTTCAGGAGGGTCAAAAAGGAAAACACTTCCCATGACCTCGTAGCTTTTTAGATTTCTCATAATCCTCTCCACCTTTTTCCACTGGTACCAAGTCACCTCAGGTTTTCATGGGATGACTCTAAAGGAACTGAAATATATGAGAACAGCTCTGATAATAATTTGTAATCAACTATAAGTATGTTTCATAAATTAGTTGCCTCCCAGCTGTCTGGGCTATTTAAAGGCCATAAGGTAAATAATTTCCCTGCCTACCAAGTACTCCAGGTACTACACTTCTGATTCTACAATAGTTCTGGATTCACAAAAGAGCAGACATTTGGTTATAAAGTCAAAGTGTTATCCAGGCAGACAAGAACAGTTGTGAATGATGCCCTCCTTCATCACCCCTCCCATCATCTGCATAAATCCTCATTATTCTCCCTTCTAATGTCCTAACACTTTATAATGCCTGCATGTATTGTCATAGAGAATTAGTGTATCTCTGGGGCCTAGTTTGTCATTTCCCTTCTAATTCTTGCAAACAACGACTACCTGACAGGTTTTGGTTTTGGTCTAGGTATCTAGGACTAATACATATTATATCTCTTAGTTTGTGTTTTAGAGAAACAAACCAAGAAGTTATCACCAGAAGGAGTCCTCCAAAGCAAGCCCACATATCAATGTAGCACTCAGCAGTGGATTCAGTCCTCTTTCGCCCTTTGGGATATATACTCATTGATGGGTGTTGTACATGCGTCTGTGGAAGCTCACAGGCAGTTTAACTCCACTTTTCTGCTGTAAAGTCCATCATTGCCTTTCAGAAAGCATATATTGCTTGCATCTTCCATTTCATCGAAATCATAAGGCCCCTGCTCTCTTCCGTTACCTCTGGATGAAATAGTAGATTTGGGAGGTTGTTTTTGAAAGCTACCGTTATTGCTTTTTGTATCTACACATCCCATCCTAAGGCATATATGACCCTGTGCTACTTCATATGTAGATTTTGCTACGAAACAAGCTGCTCTTTCACAGTAGAAAAAATTTAATCAATGTTTTCCATTTTGTGGTTGGTCAGTTGAATTGTTTCACATATTTCTAGGTACTTGTCTTTTCAGCCTTTCACAGCTTCTTCCCTTGCTGCTGCTGACAGTGTTGTTCTGGGCCAGGTGAGGTTCTACTCCACCAGCAATCAGTGACGGTTTATGGCACTCAGAATGTTGAAATTCCATCTGTCTCACAGCAGATCCCTCAGGAGGCTGCTAATCAAACAACATTCAATTAGCCCCTCCAGCTCTGCCACATATTCAGCTACATCATCTCCTCATCCTACTATGAAACTCAAAGGAGCTGACAAAATTACTTGACTGTGATGCACCATACTCTGTCACATCTTCTGCAGCTCTTCTAAGCATTCATCTCCTCTTTTCTGAGGTTGTAACAAACTCCTCAAAGTTGAGTCGGTTTAATTGCTACAGAAATCAATTTTGCTTGGTGTCTGTTGGTCCTTGTCTATAATCTGCTCTGAAAGAAAATAGCAGCGCCACTATTTGCTATACTGCTGGCAGTCCTCATTTTCTTCATTAACGACCTCCATTTTTTCCCAGAAGTTTCAAGTTGTGTAAAACGACTTCTCAGGTCATAGCAAATTCTATACTCAAGATAGAAAACTGCTATTTTGTTTAACCTATTGCTTCGTTTAATTTGTTTAACGTCTTTGTGAACTCCTACTCACAAAACAATGTGTAGAGGGGAAAGAGGGCTGGATCCCAAAAGCATCAGAGAACACTGCTTAAACCTTTTTATCTTCATTAATATAACCTTCACTGTTGTCTCCAGAGATTTATTGCAGTGATTTTAGTAAGGAGACTTGAAAATGAGTGGAGGTAGAAGTGAGCCCTTTCATACCACTGGGGCAGGGGTACTTTGGTTTAGGAGAACTAAACCAATGTACCAATTGTTATTTAGGATGTCAATTGAGTGTCTTCTAGGACCATTTGGTTTGAATTAGCAAAAAAAGGCATTTGTCTGAATTGCAGTAATTGAGAGGGCTCAAAAGCCATGATAAGATCTGTAGTTAGATGATAAAATCTAGGCTCTTCCCCACAACACTGTGGGATTTTAACAAGACTTTGTCAAACCTGTTAAGTGAACAGGATGGAGCTAATAGGATGGAGGGATACGTCCTCCCCACCCACCCAGAGAAACCCTTTGACAAATCAGATAACAGATTTTGAGTACTAGCTTCTGAATATAATTTTGCCAAGCCTGCAGACAAAGTTCGTAACTCTCTTTGCGAAGAGGTGGTTGTTGCTTGGGTGAGATGCAGCCTGAGTGATAGGAGAGGTTCGAGGCTATCTTTTGCTTTGCATGAACCTGTTTGCCAATCACTTTTTCCAGAGAATGAACTTCCATAACCTACATGCTGGGTTTGGAAGCAACGTCCACTGAAAGGAGCTTCACAAGCAATTTTCTTGTCTTGTGTGAAGCAGCTACAACACCATGTCTCTGGCTGGCAGCAGGAGGTGGGCAAAACCCACTTGATGTTCAGCATTGACTTACCCTGTGTTGCCCATCATTATCAATGAGAGAAAACATCACAGGAAATATTCAACCCTGCATGCCTTGCCTAGACAGCAGACTGCTTTTAAAGGTTTAGAGGGTAAAGTATGTAGCCGGAGTCTCTTTTTGGTGCAGCCTCCCTTTTTACTGTCAGACAAGGACGGACAGATTTAATGAAGCATGGAAGTGGGATCAGTCCATCCCACTCCCCTGCTGAGGGCTTCTGTGATTCTGATAAGTGACATGTTTTCTCTGTGTCCCAGGCTGCCATCAGAAAAAACAGGCACGATATTTCCTTCCTCCGATGTGTTGTCTTTCATGATGAGCTTACAGCTCTTCAGGCGATGGTCTACTTCTTACCTTGTTTTTACTGTTCTGCCATCACTGAAGAGCCCTGTCTAACTTCAGCTGTCTAGATATGACCATAGTGCAAATATTAAGCAGCACTGACAGCTGAAAGCCTGCTTCCATCTTATTTCCTTAGATGTCAGCAAATAATGTCATGGCATCAGGGTTGACACACCATGGCCCGACATAACAGAAATGACACAACATGCTGAAATCAAGACATGACAAAAATTCAAGATGCACACGCAGATGCTCCTGAACCTCTTCTCAGTTGGCAGGGAAAGTTAGGAGAAGACCCTGTGAAGTGCATCACATGTTACACAAGTTTCACAGTCAAGAGACAAACCATACAAACCTGCAACTTCACTGGGTTTTGCCTTCATCATTAAACTACCCTGAGGAACAGAACAGCACCAGACATCAGGTCATTACAGAGAAGGAGATATGAAGTGCTTTACTTCTAGGTCACTGTTTCCAGCTGAGTCTTATGTAGCTCATTAGTAGGTAAGAACCATTGTCACTTGACTGTCATTGTGAATTGAAACAACAGTAGACTCTGCAGCCCCCAGAGAGGTGCAATTGCATGCCTGAGGGAGAACTGCAGGGCAGAACTTAGAGACCCTGGTGCATCCATAATGGGGTTGGTCATGGCTAATCTGCTCTCAGTGCTATAAATAGCTCCATGAAAACAGACTCAGAGCTCAGTAGTGCCTCTTGCAAATCTATCTTGCCCTTTGGCCAGGTGCTCTCTGAAGCAAGGAGCTCCTCCACCGCAGGCAAGCGGCTATCTCCACCTCCCAGGCAGCCCCATGTTGCTACTGGCAATGCTATCTCCTGCTGCTGATGAGGCTGTTTTTCTTTTGCAGATCAATAGGGAACTTCAGATCTGTCTTATCCCAACTGCACTAAACAAGTGGCACTTCAATACCACAATGACAGCTTCCTAAAATACTCCAAGATAGACAGACAAGGCCAAACCCATGGGTTAGACTGGAGTAAGGCAGAGGAATAACACTTATTTACAGCACCCAGCTTTCCTCAACAGTGTCCAGCCTCTGTGACAGCCCCAGAAATGCTGAGCTTTCCTCTGCCCATGCGTTGTAGCTTTTGCCATGTGCTAGGTGCAAGCAAACAGTCAAGGCTGAATTAGGTTTCTTGTCCCCTTATTTGGCATCTCAAAAGCTGAAGGTATGTCCTTGTGCATGCGGAAGGCAGGAAACACGTCTTTCAGGTAGCCTTGCATTTAGAAACCCTCTGCCAAATGCAAACTTTCTGTCATAGAAAGCTCCTCCTTGAAAGAAATGTGTCCATGACCATTTTGGAACAATCTGACCTTTTTCATGGAGATATATGCCTCCCTGTCAATGGCTCATAAATGGATGAACAGCTCAGCTCTTTTTAATAGAGTTAGGCACAGGGTAATAATAGACTCGTGCAGCTCTCTCTCTTTGCTTAATTCATCTTTCTACAAATCATTAACATTGTTGGAATAACTGCTATCATTAGCTTGGATTCCTCACAGCAGCCAACGGCAGCATTGCAGAGCATGGCACATGGAAAATGGTCTTCTCCACTCCTGTTTGCACAACAGAGACTCGGGGAGGTGTTTTTCATTCTCCTGTCAAAGGAGAAAAGGTGCTGAATAAAGCAGACCAAACTCCTTTCCTCCTTCACTGAAGAACACTGGGATCAGCGCAGCAGATGCAGACACAGCAGGAGCTCCAGCTGAGAGTCTCAGTGCAGAGGTTGTAGCCCAAACCCAGTGCAAGTAAAAGCTGTGCAAGCCTCTCCTACATCTAAGATGCTCCTAATCCATGTGAATGAACCTGTGGTCTCCACATGCAAGCAAACTATGCCTTCCTACTGTCACAGTTCCTATGGGGATGATGCTCTCCAACAAATAATGGTAATACTGCTCCCTTTGCGCTCATTTTCATCATTTCTGAGCCGAAAGCCAAGCGCATATCAGGCTTCAAGGTATGGCATGGTCATAGCAGTGATGATCCTGTACAGCATCAGGCAGGCTTAATGTCAGGGTGATTTTCCTTTTGAAGTGTTGGCAGCTGCTAGGAGCTGAACAGAGCCTCGCTGCTGTGTGGCATGGTGAAGGCAGCATTTTTCTGAGCTAAAATCACCCCAGGCATAGGCTGGTGCTGAATCCAAGCAGCCTGCTTTCTGGCACTGCTCTGGGCAACCTGCCTGCCTGGTATGGCAGAGGGAGCTGTGCTTGCTGCTGCTACCAGCCTCAGGGACATCATGGGGAGGGAAGCAAAAATCTCTGGGTTTGTTTCTTAGCATGTACTTTGGCTCAGCAGCAAACCAGCCCAAGCCCCTGTCCTGTGGTTCCTCAAACCCCAATTTATTAAACAAGTCCATGGCAGTGGATGGGGCTCAGCCCTCAAGAGAGCTCGGCCTGATCCTAAGGTTGGGATCTGCACATGTATCTGATTAACATTGTGGGCTCATCTTTTAATTAAATTTACTGTGTTTGGTTTATAAGCACAGCGGTCTGGACTTGATGACAGCAGTACACAGGATGGGGTCCAGTGCTATTTATGCACGTTGGGGCACAATGCGTGCTCTCGTTTCATGTGCGCAGCCCTAAATGATATCCCTGGGATTACACATATGTGACTGAGAACAGCAATTGGCCTGGGCTCGACAGCACTGTGTGACTCTTCCAGTAATCTGAAATGGTCATTTCCTAGCAGTCTGTTTGTTTCTGTGTCAAGGGAAATAATCTAATTTGAGTGCTGTAAAATATACAATTATTGTGCAACAATTTCAGTGAGGCGGAATGGAGAGGAGGGGGGATCAGGAGAACATGGGGATGAACTGATGCGGTGTGAAGGTGAAAGCAAGGCAAAGCTTCTCCTCAGAAAACTGAAAACAAAACCTACCGCTCCTGTTTACAACATTGCCATCTGCAATTAATGAAGGCTCATGTGTGACCACATGTCACGTGTACCATGAACAGAGTTATGCAGAGACAAGAGACCTGTAAAACACGTGGTTTGAAGGCATCAGCATCCTCACAGCACAAGATATGCAACTTTTTCAGGTAAAGTGTTTGAACCAGATTATACGTATAATCAAACCTGCTCAGACAACCAGGAGTCAAATGGTCCTCAACCAAGTTTGAGCACTTTGTGTTCTTTTATAAAAGACTCCATGAGGAGTCCTGTCTTTCCCACATTCAGTACATCATAATATTACAAATTTCCAGCCCAGTAATTACAGTTTGATGATGGTGCAGAAGTGAGATGTAGAGTGTTCAGGTCTGTACTGGGATTGACTCAGTGAGTTGCACCCACCGAGCCATTAGCACTGGCTGTTATGAGGCATGGTCCTCAGATGTGGGAAGTTGCTGTGCCAATGTACAGACTTCCCCAGTAACAGTGCAAATGGATCACAGGGAAGCATCCAAACACCCGGGCAAGATTTTGACTGTGACCATAAAGTTCTGGTCACTGCTCCACATGCAAAAACCAGACAGTCCTGTTGAGATGTAAGAGCAGTGAAAGTGGCGGCAGAGCCTAAAATGCTCACTGTGCTCCTTTGCAATGGAAAACCAACCCTGAGATCCCTCTGATACAGAGGAACACAACAGACTCACTGCAGTGAACAATTCCTGTGACAGGCAGCTGGGACTGGAAGTAAAAGGACTGCTCTGTCCTTGGCAAGACAGGAACAAACGTCAGTGTCAGAAGACCTGACCAAGGCTTCTCACTGATGCTGTCTCCAGTGAAAGCACTGTAGAGGAGATGACTTGGAGCAATGTCTCCAGGGGCTTTGAAGGAGCCAGTCCTGTGACACTTGGTTGGAGAAGGAGTTTTGCTGATTGTGTTTCCAAGGAGGGAGAAGCTCTGCATTTTTCATCATCATTCAACTGCTGTGTTAGACATGTCCCATGTGGGCAAGGACCCATGAGCACCAACCAAAAGATCCCAAGATCAGTTCTCTGGGTCATCACTCAACAGGATGAAGAATGAAGAAGAGGACAGGGTTGCTTGCACAGTATATTAAATGTGTCTGCTAATGCCTCCCCACAACCTTGTGCTCATACTCCCCAGGAGAGTCTTCTTTCTGTTCTGGCATTGCCCATGTCTTGCAAACAACTCAGACCAAAAACATCTTTCCCTAACCATGCAAGTTCATGGCTCTCCACAACCTGGGCTGTGTTCATGGTTGCCATTACCAGTTCCTCCTGTCCCCCTCCAGTGTCAGACAAAAGAGGAACCAAATCTCCCACAGTTGGGTTTTGTCTCTCGTTTAAGGCACTTCCCAGGAGGACACTTCACGTTTCTGTCTGAGCCACTTTATTTCCATCGTACAAGCAGCACTCAAGCTAATGCACAGCAAGAGCCCTAGCAGGAAGTTCTTCAGAGGAGGTAAGAGCCAATATGTAAAGTGGTTAATGAGCATGTCACAGGCAGCAGTGCTTTTGGGTACCACTACCAGAAGTAGCTAGAGCCAAGCAAGCACTCCTCCAGCAGTGTGCGCCTTGAAGGCTGTCTCTGCCCCAGGGCCAGTAGAACTGAAAGCAGGCAGCTCCAAAGTGAAAATCACATCTCATAACTCAGAGGCAAGCCAGACCATTGAAGCAATTGTCCTTAAAACACTCAGGGGCAGTAGAAGAAGAAACCCTAGGACATGTTCTACCTCCTTCTGCAGGGTCAGGTAATACACCTTGGTGCTTTTGTGATCTCTCCCAGAGCATCAGGAATGGAAAAAACAACCCCAAAGAATAGAAAAATGGGGCTGTAAAAGATAAAAATCAGCTCTGGCAATAGGAGGAGGTGGAGAACCAGAAACAACTCTCTTCTTCTAGGCTGTCTAGGTTAAGGTAACAATATTCCCTTAACAGTAACAAGTCATCAAGGACTGTGCAGCTTCTAATAGATATCACATAGCTCACATGATATATTCAAAAGGCTACCCAAGAATGGTACTTGGCACTGTGCATAATTCATTGATGGCATGTCACACTGCAAGAAACCATAATTTCTTGACCAAGTCTGAGAGCTCAGAAAGATGCGGAAGAGGGAAATGACATTTGAACATAGCTCAGACTATCCAGACTTGCCATAAACTTAATTAAAGTGGAAGTGAGTGGAGTGGAAATGAAAGACATGCACGTGCACCAGACAGGGCATCAGGCAATGTCTAACGAAGGAAATTGAGGTGTGAATGCAGTTAGAGGGAAAGTACTCTTCTGGTTGCCTCAGGGCTCTTCATTGTCTCCTGCAATACCTGGTGGTGGTCACTGACTGCCATTCTGGGCTCTCTTCACTGTCATTCTCCTGTGTGGGTCAATGGGTTATAAACTCCAATAATAAAACAGAAGACATTGCCACTGAGGGTGGACACAAGGGGCCATGAGCCAGAGATCAAAGGTCACTTTTAAGAAGAGACTTGGAAAGCAGATCTTGCCCATAGGTTCATGTTTTCATAACATCGTAGTGTCACAAGGCTGAGACAAATCATCTGTCAGTCCAAAGAATTGTGTGATGTCGAGATGATAGAGATATGGGAACAGGAGGCTTCTGACAGTTTAGGACACTATATTCTCATAAAGAAAACAAACAAAAAGAAGAAAGAAAAGCACAAAACAGAAAGCAGTCATGTCGCTCCAAGCACTGAGAGAAAATGCAAGGGAAAAGCTCGCCAGGGGCCCAGGATACTCTGAGTGGGATGTAAATGCAAAATTCACCTAAAGTTTTTTTCCCCACTTCAAAACCCACAGGGCCTCCTAACTCCTGTCACCATTCCTCTGCTTTACCCACTTAACCTGACTATTCACCTGGTGGCTTCAGCACAGGGCTGAACTGTGAGAGTGTCTGTCGCAGAAGTATGAGTAGATACACCATGTACCTTCATCTTTTCTTATTTGTTTCCCTTTGTAAGTAAATACAGCCCAGGAAATAATCACTGCTCAAAAGGTGAGGGGGATGGAGCTTGACCTTTTGATGTCATTAATGTGTGATGACCCTAAATCAAGGATCCTATCTCAGCATCACGCTAATTTCAATGCATTATTCTTTTTAGGCCTTCAATCTTGTTCCCCACAGACACCATAATTTATGGAAACATGTAAGAGATGGACTTGAGGCAAAGAACAAGGACAGGACAAATCATGCTAATTTAATTTACTTGGTTAATTACATTTCATATCTCATTCATTTGAGATATACAGATGAGTAAAATTCATACGGACATAGACGTTGAAAAGCCAAAAATAAAGTCATGAGCAATTTCATCTTTGAGTTGTGCAGAAAATGAAAGTGAGAAAAGAAGAGAGAATGTGTTAGCTAGCAGATGCTGTAAGGGGACAGGGAAAATACAGTTTGTTCCTTCTGTAATGTCTCTGACCTCATCTTTCCCTTTTCCACACTCTTCCGTAATTATTTTTGTCTTCTTAGCTCTATCGCTACGTTTTCCAGTTCTCATTTTTGTTGCTCCATAATCCAATCTTCTTCAGTAGCAGGTTCCCTGGGCCATATTCTTGAGGCCTGTTGAAATACTTCTAGTAGATGACCAAAGGGAGGCATAAATGACTTTGGGTTACTACAGCTACAACACAAAGCCACCAGTAGAGTTTCTCTAACTTATATCTGTGATCACAAGGAACTGCTCCAACAAGCAGGATTTCCTACATTTTCTTCCTGAAGTGAACAGCATAAAAAAACCCCCCAGGGATCTGCCGGTTTTGTGCCACCCAGAGCTTCAAATCCTAATTTTATTGCTGTGCTGTATCTTGAGAGTAGCTGGGAATGGTTGAGAATCTGGGCCTCTATCTTTACACATCCAAATCTGTCTTAAAATCACACTTCTTTGAACAATATCTTCTTACATTTTTCAGCATCGTCAAGTTCCAGGTGCCTCCTTCTCTTCTCCGATGTCTGCTTCCCATCTTTAGAGTTGTTCTTACTTTGGAAATGGACTAATCCTCAGTCACACAGTCACACAGAGTAATAAGCATGGCCATAAAATTATGTTCTTCAGAATATCACCTAGTGATCAAATGTGAAGCTTCAGAGATGTAGATTGCTATATTGGTTCAGCTCCACAAAGTCCTGCGCTCTTGCAGAACCATGAAACTGTTACCTGGAGGAGTCCCTAGTGCTTGTGATTCTTAAGGAAACCCTGGATAAAGCAACGGGAAGTTCACCCAGAGGCATAACCACGTACTAGCAGAACACAGAATGTATAAAACCTGATGAGGACTTCTGCCTCTCCTCTGCCACCAACATTTACTCTTCCATGTCTCGCAGAGAGATATAGCTTTCCTGTCTCCCATTACCTACTCCTGACTTTCATAGATCACTTCTTCATGTTTTCTTCATCCTTGTATGAATCAAAGGAAACCATCAGCATCCGCAACTGATCTACCAAGAAAAAAAAAAAAAAGAAGAAGAAGAAAAAGAAAAAAAGACTCTTTAGATCATTCAGTCTAGTCTGGGTATTTCATAGCCTAATTATGAGTGTAAGAGAGTTTAGATGCATGGACACAAGCCTTGAAATGCCAATGGCTTCTAGGACCAGAGTACAAGCCCTGGCTTGTTTTATTTATGAACATAGACATAAGCAGTATGTCTTTAATCATAATGTATTTTGTTTCTCCGCATCTCAATCAATTCCACCCTATATTCTTCAACCACTTAGCACCCCAGGATTGCTCTCAGCAATGTCTTACACAGTAACTACTTATACTTAATGGTGCATCAAAACGTGCGAAGCAGAAGTAGCATATTACTACCAAGTTACTGAAGAAATAGAAGTCAACAAATGAAAGAATTAACTTGCAGGAGTCATCTCAGATCAGTATTGCAAAGATCACAGCTTTCAAAGAAGTGAGTGACAAATTGTAAGTCATCATCTTTGGCATGGGTCAACATTGTTTGGTCCAGCCACCACATAACAGCCATCTGAGTGAGATCAATATCCAAAGCCTGGCGGGAGAGATTCATCTAACCCAGCGTTAGCACTGGCAGTGTGAACCTCTCCATCAGAACTGATCAGCCTGACTTCTCCATATCTATGCAGAGAAGGAAACATTTCTATTGTGCTGTCCAGCTCATCCTAAAGCAGATAGCTTCAGGGTCAGATATCTCATGCCCTTTTTCTCTATGCTGGCTATAAAGGAAGCCGTGGGCGACCAGCTCAGCCAGAGATCTCTATCTTGCTGGGTGAGATGCACATCTCTGCTTTGCCTGATCCCCATCAGCACATGAAAAACTGCTGTAACAACCAGGGCCACAGATGCTGACACAGTGGTGGTTGCTCTGGGGTGCCAGCGAGGAAACACAAGCGAGGCACCCTGCAGTGCCAACCTCTGTCTCTGCTCTGACCACCTCACTAACTCCCACGCCAGGCACACTCCCCAAAATAGGGGACCAATGCTTTCAAACACGCTCTGTAGCAAGCTGCCTAGCATTTATCTTCAGGTAGGTCTTGGTTGGGAAATTATTTGACATTTCCCCAGAAGGCTCTTGAACACACAGCATTCATAGACGTATCAAATTTGCCTTTTTCCTGTCCAGGTCTAGCACCATGAAACACACTGAGCAGACTTTCAATACTATCCAAAAGGAAACGATTTCTTAAAACAGGTTCTCTCACAGCTTAAGCTGAATCAGACCCATACTGGACTGTATAAATATCATCATAATGCCTCGTTCCTATAAAAACAGTAAGTTTTGAGAGCTTTGTTGTTCGTCCAGGAGGCAAAACCTGTGCCAGGCAGCACAAGGAAGGCTGCCAGGAAGGAGGTGGACATGGCTGCAGAGACAGTTTTATTTCCAGGTCTGGCCTCTGAGACTGATGAAAAAGGTTTCTGTGAGTGAAGGAATTTTCCCATACAGGTTACACGTCAAAGGAAGGCAAATGCAAAGGGAGGCTGAATGCTGCCTTGATCTCACAGCTTGGATATGTTGCAGACGCAAACTTTGTGGTCCTTTGGTAAAAACAAGGGAAGTCACAATAATCATCATCTCTAATCATAGCTCCCTACCCTTATTTCTAAAAGAGTATCGATTTTTCAGCAGAAATTTAGATATTCCACAAATTCTTTGGAAGTCATTTTTCATCAGAAAATGCTGCAGTGTCTTCTGGAGCTGCCTCTGATTTATTCCATATTTCTGTCACTATCATCATTACTTACAGGCCAGCTGGATTACATCCTGTGTGACAAATGTGAGCTACCTTTTCAGAACCCTTGTTTGTGACACAAAAGGACAACACAACAGGGACTTGGGCCACAGAAGACCATGGATGAAGTAGACTGCAATTTCCACAAGTTTCTCCAGCAAGTTTCCCAGCTGACCATGTTTTTACTTTTCTATGTGTTTCATTTGTTTGTTTGTGTATAACTATTTGAAAGCAAGAGACACTTCTCTTGTTAAGAAACAGAAGATCTAGGAGACCTCTAAGATCTTTCTTCCAACCTCACTCCTTGCACTTGTCTGGAAACACCGTATCTCCAAACAACTATATCCTTATATATTTATCACTTGGTGAAAGGGCAATTAGGCATGCTGCTTGCTCCATGGGTAAAGCTCATAGTCAGGCATAGAAGTCCTCAGCCCCATTTTACAGATGTTTAGAGAGAAATGAGACTAAAAATGACCAGGTCATACTTGCCAGTAAGCACTTAGGAACTATAATCTTATGCTCTGGCTGAACAGTCGAGCCAACCAAGCTACCTTTACAATATTTCCTTCCTATCTTGCATATTTCAGCCATAGTAAAAAAAAAGAAAAAAAGGGCATCAAAACACAGCCAAGTTGTAAAATCTGACCATCTGCAGGGTGGCTGGTGGAAAACCATTTTTATTTTGCCTTGAGAGGCATTTTTCCAAAGCTGTCGAACAGCCATCACCAAAGACCAACAGATTATTCACTAGTCCAACATCTGTCAAGAAATAATTAGGTTGTTAAAGGTAAATTGTTAGTTACCAGCATTAGACGTCCATTAACATTAATTGAACTCCTCAGAATTATTTAGGAGCAAAGTCTGGCCCCATTGAAGTTAATGGGAGCTTTTCAATTAACTCTTGACTGACTTGATGGATTTGACTCATGGTAGATAGAAAAGCAATGGGTTTCGGTTCAAGCGGTGTACCCATGAATGGAGGCATCTGCTGCAGGGATATGGTCTCAGAGAGGCTACACACTGAGGCAGCATTTCAGACTACCCAGCTACTTTGGGATACTCAGTAAAATCTCATCCACCCTTGAAGAAGTGCTCGCGTGGTGTGTCTCTTCTGTGCTTGAGCTGGAAATACACACTGGGATACAGAGGTGTTTGCTTTTAAGTCTGCCTACACATCCCCACACTCACATTAACAGAGGAATCCACACTGTGTTTCAAAGATTTAGTTTTTAAATCCATTAGCCTGAATCCAGTGCAAGCCTTGGGGAATACAAATCACAGCATTTGGAGGCTGGTCCAAGATGTAAGTCAGAGCAACCTGTAAGACGCCCTAGCCCACCCTGACCTTCAGTGGGATGTTCTTCAGATGGAGCTGATGTGTTTCTAATCTGCTAGCAAAAGCTCCTCTGGTGGTTTAGGTATATCAGGGATCAACTCCTCTGCAATGATGAGGCAGATGAAAAGGTGACCCTTACACAGCTGAAATACAACCCATCACCCACAGTTCCGAAGCTTAGAAAAAATGCACTTCCACAGCTACATGTACCTGAAAAAGAACAAAGAAATAACTGGTAGTTAATTAGCATTGCTGACATTTATACCATTAAGGTTCTAGAGAGAAGCAAAACAAGGGTGTGTGCCATATATTGACTGATTGTAGATTATGTTTCTGCTGATGTTGATATGTCAGTGTAATAATTTGCCCTCACCATTCCCCTCCTCCATGAAATCCACAGGGACAGGTTTGATTTGGTCTTGTAGTGGAGAAGAGAGGGTCTAACCCTGCTGTAACATGCAACATGTAACAATAGGCTATCCAAATGGAAAATGTTCTTTCTGTGTTAATACATTAATACAGATTTCTGGACTTCGCTGCTAGGTTAAGAGTTAAACTTTTAGTTATCGGATCCCTTGTGTGATATAAACTATCATTACGAGATACATTTTCTTTCCATTATGCTGTAATAAAACCCTCCTCCTTATAATATAAATATATACATTTCCTCTGAGGCATCCTATTTGCTAAAGAACATCATGGAAATCTAATCTCCTTTTAATCAATAAAACACCAAATGATGTTTCTATTTAATGCAAACTTTGCTTCTTACCATGTAATGAACCTGTTTCTATTAAGAACACAGCCATTAATGGAATAAGTAATGCATTACTACTATTCCACTGCTACAATCAGGTTTCTCTTAGTATTTCCATTATAAACTCGGCTATTTAAGAGTCTGCAATTTTCTGAGTTGAAGTTTTGCCTGTAAAATCTGTTTATGCTCCTTGAGGGGTTGGGGGCTTGGGTAGGGAAGAAGGTTGCAGTTGTTGTCATGTGCAGGGGCTCTTGCTTGCTCAGCCACTGACTCACTGTATGACCCTGGCCAAGTCATTTAACCTTTGAGAGCTTCGGTCAATCCAAATGGAAAATAGTCTGAAAAAGAGAGAGGCCTGAGAGGCAAGAGCGGCCTGAGAGGTGAGAGAGATCCAAGCTTAACTACATTTGAAAGGACGGCTCTAGGGAATGATAATGGACTGGGGAGGCTTTTTCTTTTGGGACATCAGTACAATTTATTGTAGGTCAGCAATGAAAAGAAAATGGAAGCATGGCATTTTGCCAAGAATAAGAACTATGACGGGCTGCTCAAACCGTTTGTGATGGATGGCTATAAGAAGAGATAAACAGCTGTAATTTGGGCCAGAAAATGCTTATGATCCGATCTATGCTTCTGAAAAGATACTCTTCATTCCTATGTTTTTGTCAAGCTATTGCTGAAGGAAGTTCAGGACCTCTTTCTTCACAAGATGCTCACTCAGAATATTTTATATCCTTATTGGGTTGTGGTTCATCTCAGTCATGCTGTTTCTATTATCTGATAAATGACAGGGCTTTCAAGAAAGAGAACAAGAAACATGTATTAGGAAGCTCTGAGACATAATCACTGTTGCAGAAGTTAAAGAGAATTTGAGGATTAAGAAATATTTTGATAAGCAGGCAGCAAAATAAAACAAAGAGGCCAGAAAATTCACAGCTGAATTTCATGCACACAGCCTCATGAATGCTGTTACCTCCTATGCAAGCAGATTACACTGGAAGATCAGATCCTTCACGAAGGACATGCCTGCAGTGAAAAAGGTGGCCGCCCCGTGTATGGGCTGGTAACCTGAGGTTACAGTTTAAGGCAGAAACAGTAGGACAGTTTGGATTTGAAGCTGGTTTAGTAGCTCTAGTCCAAGCTAAATAGGAAAGTGGAGCTCTAGATGCTAACTAAAACTGAGTCCAGGTTACCTTCACTTTGCTCTTATTCCATGTCAGATGTGTGTAAGAAGCTTCAATGTATGAGGAATCCCAGCTGCAGTGGAACTGGGAAGGCCATCCTCAACTCTTCTTTCTTTTCTCTCTCATATCTGAATACTTGAGACTGGAGAAAGGCAAATATGGGCCTGGAAACACCACAACAGGGGACACCACAGGTCCTAGATAGCTCGGACACCAACCTAGACAATGCTTGTCCAGCCCTCCTGGAAGAAGATGTCTTCTTCGACCCTCAAGGTCAGGATCAATAAAAGGTCCTCTCTTAGTAACCCAGTAACCAGAGTATATTTGCTGCAGCTTGCTGCCATCTTCAGTTTTCAGGCAAAGCTAAGTCATGGGTGGCAGGGCATTGTGGCCTCCGATTCTGGTGGTGGGACAATGATTCCCTAGTCATGATCTTCAAAACTCTTGTGTCATTTGCCTATCCACCTATATAGACACTGTTTTCTCCATTATATTCAGTTCACATTTCTGAGTTTTGTTTCACAGGTGTGAGGGTAAGGAACACCTTTCCACACATGGGAGTCAATCTCTAATTTGATTACCTGGCTCAGAAGTTGAGCTCTGTCTCTAAATATGCAGGAGAAAAAGCAAGAATCACTGTCTGCTCTTGACGATTGGGGGAACATGAAGCACGAATAATATTTAAGGTCATTGGGGATCCCCACAGCAGAGCCAGGAACCAACGTTAGTTCTCCTAATCACAACAAAGAGCCTTAATCATGTAACAGGTCAGGTAGGACACGATATCTAAAAGTCTTTAATAAAAAAAAAAAAAAAAAAAGAAAGAAAAAAGACATCTGAAGTGTTTCCTGTTCCTGAAGCTCCAGGAGGAGGTCCTGGGGGAAGGATCAGTCCATACAAAAGGTCCAGTTATCAATAGTGACTGTACTGGTGGAGGGGGCCAGGAAGGAAGAAGCAGAGGAGGAAATTGGCAGAGAGATCCATCACATCCGGAGGCTTTATCCTAGCACAGGTAACACATTCTTTATTTCGCATTTATTTTCTCGCATGTTAGGGAAGGGGAAAATAGACACGCTTATTTCTCCTGCTCATTTTCCTGGACCATCTGGTGCTGAAGCAGAGATGACATATCACTGTGAACAAGGGGAAGATGTCACAGTTTTCACTAATAGCTGTGGGAGGAAAATAATTATTTTAAAAGTATGTGGGCTGCACAGACCGTACTTGTTAAGTCAAACTACCAGGAAACTTACTTTAGACACAAAACGTTTGATATTAAATAATCAGTAATGCTAGAGATCAGCAGTCCCAGCCATAAGTGTTGGGCTCAATTCTGCTCTTAGCACAACCGTAACTCAGGTACCACTTCACCGAAGCCAGTGCACAAGCTTTTGGGTTTGCTGGATCAAGTAAGAACAAAAAAATGTAGACAAGTCTTTGTCACAGATTACTTGTGCCATGTACATCAGTGATTGCAATCAGGTAGAGAAACAGGTCAGGGTAAGAGGTGAAGCCAATAACGTGACATGTATCACCTTCTAAGTAATGACAAGAACGTATTGATTTTGTCCCCCTTAGCTCTGATCCTTTCTGTGTTTCTGCAAAGTCCTCAGGGCATCTGTGTACACTTTCAGCTCCGGATAATTTCATAACAAATAATAATTAAACTTTGAAGCACCAGAGATGTGAAGGGAAATGAAATACTTGTCCTACATAGGGATTCTCAGAAACACCACTCTTGCTGAATCGAAACAAGCGAAATTTGCAGTTGTCACTCAGCAGCTTTAGGGGCCTTTTGGAAATATGTTGAAAGCTATCTAATTCAGAGGAGAAACTTGCAAGATGTGTGGAATGGCAGCTGAAAATAGGGCTTTTTTTTAAAATTAAATTGAACAATTTGACTCATAAGTCTTTGGTTTTTTTGGAATGAAATGAACATTTCCTCTCCCTCCCCCCAAACAAATCTGTTTCGCTCAAATGTTGGCATTTGAAAAATGTTGATAAACTCTAGTTACAATAAGAGCTAGTCAGAGAATGGAAACAGATTTGGTAAATAAGTATAAACAAATCAGCTTGAGTTTAATTCCTGGTATTTTGTGGAATCGCTTCGCTTATTCTTTGTAAACAAGCAGAGCTACAACTTTGGGCATTCAAAAAAAAAAAAAATAAACACAATGCCCAGAATGTTTCCATATTTGTGCCAGGATAAAATAATAATACTCATTATTCAGTAATGCACAATTCAGTGTTGTATTATTTTCCCATTTAGAGCATTCTTTTAATCAGATAGCAGCCAACCACCCAGTGGAAATAATAGATGTGCAGAAGAAACAGTTCAAATACTGAACACGTGATGATTGTTTTCTAAAAAATTTGTTGAACACTGAATATCAAATACTCATGGAGACATTTGGATCATGTCTAGTTGAAACCATACTCAGTTGTAAAAGCAAGAACGGATTCAAACTGTCCCCCTTTCCTATAGATAGAATCACAGAACCATAGAATGCCTTGGGTTGGAAGTGACCTCTGAAGGTCCTCTAATCCAACCCCCCCGCCACTGCACTGAGCAGGAACATCCTCAGCTACAGCAGGTTACTCAGAGCCTCATCAAGCCTGACTTTGAAAACGTCCAGGGTGGGGCCTCCACCACCTCCCTAGGCAACCTGCGCCATTGTTCCACTACCCTCATAGTAAAGAACACCTTCCTAATGACCAGTCTAAATCTACCCTTCTCTAGCGTAAAACTACTAGTTGTCTTCCCATTGCTACAAGCCCTTGCAAACAGGCCTTCCCCAGCTGTCTTGAAGACTCCCTTCAGGTTGTGGAAGATCACTATAAGGCCTCCCCAGAGTCTTCTCTAGGCTGAACAACCCCGACTCCCTCAGCCTGTCAGATACTTATGGAAATAGATATCATACATCCTTCTATGCACCATTTCTGTACTCTATGAAACAAAGATCATCTCCGTGGTCTTCCAGACAGGCCTGTGAGATCAGCTACATTGCAAGAATAAGTTTTTCAGTGTTGTCATCCCAGAATTATTTATCAATAGTAGTTCAAAGATACATTTTGTAACGAAGTAGGTACCTAATTCAATAGGACTTTGCTAAAAGTTCTGGAGAGGTCACAGATAAGACCTCCAGAGGTTCTTGTTGGAAATGTTGTACTTGGTTCTTTTTCGTAGAAGGGAGCTGCCATGTCCAATTGGAAATAAAAGACGTCTATTGCAAACTTAATGCAATTTTATTGGAACTAAATCAAATCTCTTCATTTTTGATGTAGTAATGGGTCAGCAAACAGAACTCAAGAGTGCAGCCTCAGACAAGTAATGTTCCTGCGGTCAGATATACCACCAGCAGAAGTACACTTTATAAACAAGGAAGCCCTGAAAATTTGTTTAGAATATTTAAAAGAACACGGCTCTTCTCAGTCACATACAGACCTGCAAACATTCACCAACAAGCTGTTTCTCAGTCATCACCACAAGCCCAAGCTTCAAGCAGAAAATCCATGCCCTAGATAAAGAAGATCACTTCTCTAATGTTATTTTTTTCTCCTTCCTCAAATAGGTTATACAGCAAGCTCTCTACTTCAGCTGATTAAAACACACCATGCGTAAAGGAGTGGGAGACACATGCATGGAGTCAGACCCTCGATTTATATAATCTCCATTGACTTCAGTGGAGTGACACCAATTTATAGCAAGAAAGGGTCTGCCTACAGACACTTACAGGATTGATTGGTAACCTACAACAAACCTTTTACAGGGAATAAGGTATTTTTGTGAGAAAGATTCTTCCTGTGTCTTGACTGTGAGACAGAAACTTTGCTAACAGAGACAGAGGCTATGCTGTGATATTTATGATACCTGAAAGAAATATCTTGTATCTGAAATGCTCGATAGTCCAATTTGCATGTTTATTGCACAAAAGAGCCATTTATTTACAGGTAGAAAACCACCTATACATTTCAAAGCAGTTTTTTTTAAAAAGGGAATGATTTTGAAAGTGCAGAATAAGAGGACCTTTTTCAGGTGTTTTGCTCTCTCCTTTCTCTTGTCTTGTTCACTGGGAAGAAATACAGTAAAGTAACACTTCAAATAGTAGGGATCATTCATAGCATCTCCATCCACTTTCCACATCTGCTTTGGCAGGCTGGCTTGTGTCATAACTATCACAAGTTTATTTATAGTTCAGTGGTGTTATGAGAGGTCAAGCAAAGAGGAAGAAATTCTGATGAAACCACTAGGATGTCCAGAAAGGAATTTTTTTGTGCTGAGGACGATTTTTGGGACAGATTTGGTTTGTGATTTTTTTAAATGTTCATTTCCAAAATAACGTGCTTTGGAAACTATTCCTTCCTTTGATTTCTCCATGTTCCTCCTCTCAGGTTGTTTCGGCAGTGATGCTCTGGAAAAGAGGAAATTCTGAAACCTCTTCTCAGAGTTCACATGGCAGGTAGCAAAAGGTTTCTGTGTGAGTGGCTCTCGGTGAGTTAAGAGACAAGGTCCTCTGGCTGAGGCACTGAGGGACTCAACCTCAAGAAGTGCTGATGTCCTGCTGTCAAGAGTAGCTAGTTAAAAGAATTCTCATTACAGAAGCAACAAGCTTCACTAAGCTGAGGGCAGGCACTGAGGAAAAAGACAGCAAGTTTCTTCTACTCTTTCTCCTCCAGGGCATTTCCTTCCCTCAAAAGGGTGCTTAAATGCTCTATAGAGGGGTGGAGAAAGCATAGACATCCCCCACATGGTATAGAGGAAAATTTAAAATAGAGGGTTGCAGTGAACCTCGAAGGCACCCAGGACCTTTGAGATAAATGTGGGCACAACCAGGGAAACCCAGGCTCTCCTGCCATCCCACCCTGTCTCTGTCATGAAGCAGAGCTCTCTCTGCAAGCTGGAATACACAACAAAGAAGATCAAGGACTCCCTTGAACAAATACAGGACAAACAATTTCCAAAGCATTGCATGAAAGGCATAGTCAGGGAGCTGCTTCTTCAACAAAGCAGTAACACAGCGGCAGCAGGTCAGAGGCAGTTAATATATCACCTTTTAACTGGGATTGAATAGATTCACTTGGTATATGCGGATATAGATGAGGCTCAGTTTTCAATATCATGCTGCCTATAACATATGACAGGGTCAATAGGCTGCTGTAGAGATCAAGAGAACAGATCAGCTTTCCAAAAATTCAATATTAATTATTGAATATTTATTTTTACCAGGGGGAATGAGTGATCAGAGTTTCTCTCCAAGCCTGTGTATGAATCTTTGTATTTCAAGAACAATATAAATCAGGCCTTTTTATTTGTCATTTGCGTGAGATGAAAATTAACATCACAAGCATTATTAATAAGGCATGAATGACAGAAAGAAGAGAGGAAGCAGAGCAGCTCACTCCCCACCAGTTTGTCTCCCTACTAGATTTATTATGTACCAAACCCTTGCTCTACCCACTTCTTTTCTCTGTGGCAAATTTGGGCTTCAACAGCGTTCACATGCCACTAATTAATAAACCTGTCCCCCAGCCATCAAGTTACAGCCCTTTACAAACATTAACAAATTCATCCTTGCAGTAAGCCTTGAATTAAAAGCACCAGTTGCCAGATCTGCTCTCCGGGGTGGCACTGGGAGAAGCAGGCTGAGGTCTCAGGGGTGGGTGAAGGTACAGAATAACAACACACCAGCACAAAAATAGAGGCTAAGGGATCAGTACAAAGAATGCGCAAAAGGTTAAACGGGCGAGACCTATCGATCACAGTGGTCCTTCTGGCCTTCAGAATCCACTTAATAAAAGTTAACTCTCCTTGGCTTCAGGTCCTTTGGCTATATGTCTGAGCCTGTTTCATAAAGGAAATTATTTTCCTCAGCTTTATAGGTGAGGAAAACAAGCAACTGAGAAATTAGGGCCCCAGCCTCAGGGATACTCAGGTGTTTGATTTTAACAGGATTGCACCAAAAACTGCAACTCTGTCAGGTGTGTTGGCTCAAGAGCTCAAACCTCAGATTTATGGCCCCTTTGCTTGGCCCAAGTACAGAGGTGGTCTCCATCCACCTTGATCTCTCTGGGAGATTGGTGAGTGAACACACAAGCCCCAATGCTTACAGGAAAACTCAAACTCAGGGAGCTGGAAAGAGAAGATAGGAGCGTATCACTGCCTGCCCAGGTGGAGACCTGAACATTTGGTACAGACATCCAGAGGTGTGGATGGAAGCCCCCTGCAGTTACCAAAACTCCAATAACAGGGAAGGAAAAGCTGCAAGTGGCTGTTTGCACAGCCCTGGGGACCATCCCTGGACTGCAGTCACCTTTTGCAGTGCTCGACAGTGTAAAACTTGCCTTTGAAAAGAATAGATCTTGGCAATAACATTGCTGTTGGTGAGGCGTGAAGGCTGGTGAGGTGGTGGTTTCCTTCAAGTGGGCTGGAGAAATTATGTTCATGCAACAGTCATTTTTTCCAATGTTTTGTTTTGTTTTAAAACGTCACTTTGTTCTGCCTTCGCCTCACACCCTACAAAAAGTCCACGAGTCAGTCTACCACCGAAATAGCTTCTTGGCTTCTGTCTCCCACTGCTTGCACCCTTTAAATTTTCAGACCACGTTTGTGTTCAATGGGTAGATGCGTCTCCAGCTATGAAGATAAAATGTCTGTGGCTGCTGAGAGATTCTTTCTCGTGCTCTTCACACTATTTACTGTGCAATATTGATATATTACAATATTACACCTAATCATAATTAACAATGATACTTAGCAGCATCTATATGGCTCTTCACACCTTTAAAGTGCTGTGCAAACACTCATTAATTAAGCTTTGCTTCAGGGATCCTGTGCAGCAGTCTCTTCCAGAGGGCACAAAGAACCAGTCCCTGGGAACGAAACTGTGCTTGCTGGGGTATGCTGTCCACTCGGGCTGCCCGTGGAGATCGAAACTGCTCCTATAGGGAAGGTTCAGCTCTCTACTTCTGGGACGTACCAAGAGCTGCCTTTCTGTCCCCAGGGGAGAGGTGAAACAGTAAAGCCCCACAGGAAGCCACACAGTCAAGAGAAGCACAAATGCAGGTAAGGTGACTCTAACTGCTCTTATTCCTCAGTGCTGGTGCTGGTCCAGCTTGGTGACCTGAAGACATCGAATAAAGGACAGTGCCTTTTCTTGGGTCAGCCTGCGTGCCCATGAGCTCCTGCATGCCCATGAGCCCAGGGTCCCGAAGGCTAGCCCAAAGAGGTGGGGGAGGAGGGTCGGGGAGGCAGTGGTGGGGCAGGCAGTGCGGGAGGTGAAGGCCACCAACATGGGAGCTGCTGCAGGAGCACGATGTGGCAACCACCCTTTCCAGATCTACTTCACACACCACTCCCCACTGACCATGTTTGGGCCATGGGGGGGGATTTCTCTCCATTTGCATTCTGGAGGTGAACAACAGATACATTTTTTGTGTCTCGTGCAGTGCTGGTATCTCTGCCTGGATGAAATGCGTCTTTTCTCAGCCTTTCACTGCCTTGCTCTGAAATCTCCACTCCCATCCCTCTGCAGAGCTCAGTAACAGCTTGCTTCATCTTCCTACTGTCAGCACTCTGCTTTGACCCTTTAATCAGGGGACTTGGCTTTTATCTGGAAGACATATGCCTTAGGTGTCTTGTATAAGGTGCCACACAAAGCAAATTCAGCCAGGCCTGCCAATAACACATCATCTAACCAGATGGGGATAAACAGACTTGAATTCATTTGCTCCCTTTTCTCTACTCAATAGTAGCAAGCACCAGAGAAAAGGCTGTTACTAGCTTTGTATAATGTCTCTGGGTACAGGGGTTTTGTGCTTTGCATTCAAGGAGAGCTCAGGTCAGCCTCACAGCTTCTTTTGATTAGAGAAGGCTGGCACTAATAAAACGAGAAACCTTTTGCCACTTGTCCCTGTGACATTGTAGGTACCAAAAATGAGCAGTATCATGGAAGTTGATTTTTTTGTTGGTTTGGGTTTTTTTCTGTCGTCTTTTTTTAACTCACTGAAATCTCGCTTGTGCTTTTTCTTGCATTTCGGATAAAATAAGGAGGAAGCGTGAGGCCCCCAGGCACAGATATATGGTTTGTGTTGAATTGTCAATGGAGAAGTGACCAAGCTCCTTTTTTTCCTTTGGTGACCTCAGCAAGATTGATATCTAGATCTTACCAGCTAAAGTGAAAGAGTTATTATTACAGAGCCTGGAGCAGAGCTGACATACTTGCAATGAATGAAGCCATTCCTAGCTTAGGGAATTCAAATGGCCAGGCCAAGAACGTGCTCTATGTGGTAAGAGCAGACACACCAGCATTCAGACTGACAAAATGGGTCTCAGCCAGTCAAAAGATCAAAGAAGCACTTCTGAGGAGAACAGCTTTTCTTCTGAAAGTGCTAATTGGAATATTTGATAGTGGCATCATTATCTTTTTTTTTTTTTTCCCACCAATACTTTTTAAAGTCATTATTGTTTCTTTGGGTTCTCTCCATTAAAATTATCTATTTTCCCCTTGTGAAATTTGAAGAGTGGCAGCACATCCTTCAAATACCTGTTCAAAGGAAAGAGATTTGACCTAGTAAAGAGCAAACAGACATGGAGACAGTTGCCTTTCTGCAAGGGGACATACCCTCACTTAACAAGGCCACCCTATTCCCTGCATTATTCTCCTTGCCATGGTGACATTTGATGTGCAATTGCAAGTCACGGACACTGACACTCTGTGGAAGTCTCTGATAGGAGCATGGCCACAGGAGAACAACTCTCGGCAGGGAGTGACAAGGCTTGGGATTTATTATTTGATATAGGTGGTCCAGCCCCCACATCACCCTCCTGGAATCTGTACAAATGGTGATCGTGAGGAGCTTGTATTTCAAATAAAGCAAAGTGTGTGCTCATTTACTGATAGGGATTACAGGCACACAGAGATTAAGACCCTGATCAGACACCCGCTGAAGTCAACAAGAAGGGGGGTGTGGGAATTGCGACCAGCTTAAGTGAGCATATGGCAAGTCACTCTCAGATTCAAGGTCGTATGGGAAACAGGCAACATTGCTGATATTTCACACTCTAAGCAAAAGCATTAACCCTGCTCGGAAACCGTCGTATCTAGTCACAAACCTCAACCTGAATTTAAGAGGCAGCAAGTCTGTGATCGCGCTGCCTGCCAGCTTCAACAAAAATTGACAGAGTGAAAGAGGTCTCAAAGACAGTGAAACTTTAGGAGCTTAATTAAAAGAAGCATCTGGGCAAATTAAAGGAGAGAGGCTGAAATTAGTGCCTCTTCAGACAAAGAGTCAGGCAGCACCTTGCTGCTGCACATCTGCCTCTGCCCTGCAGGGGCTCTGCAAGGACCCAGGGGACACAACAGGGACAATTCCATCCGCCTCCTTTGTCACCGCTCAGAAAACCACTTGTTTCTAGATGAGACTGTGCAACTGCTCATGTATCTGAAGATCTGGGATCCTAGTGTATGGATATTTTAATACATATGTGTTCAAGAAAGAATTGTGTATAAATAAAAAATTGGGGGGATATTAAGTGTAAGCAGAATTCCTGCCTATTTTGAATACCCTGGACACTCAGAAGCCAAAAAAGAAAAAAGTAGAAAAAAAAAGCACCAAGTAGGCCACTCTTCCCCATTACAGACTTGTTTGTTTGGTTTTGTTATTGTTCGCTCAGGTCTCAGTTCAGTCGGACTGGTCACAATAGTCTTTTGAGATGTGCCACAGCATAGTTCAACCTTGGGCCTCCTTAATCTGATACAGCAGAGTGGTGAAAATAGGCAAGGCCAGATGTTCAAATACTTTCACTTTGGCAACAAGAGGAGCAAATGCAGTGAAGAGGTCAAGGGCCAGGAGAAGAGAAACGGAAGAAAGACCACAGCTTTCTGTAAAAAAAAAAAAGTGCCAGAGCTCAGAAACGGCATGGAAGCAAAATAATGAAGTCAAGGACCTCACATGTTTCTGCTGCAGCTGGAAAACACTTAAGCCTGAAAGTCGGATTTAGATCTGTCACAATAACACGATGCATTTCGGTTTGATTGAATTATAACTCACAGGTGCTCCTTGCTCTGTATATTTCATCCTTCTTCCCTCCACAACAGGTTTTAAACTCCAGCATACAAGAGCGATAACAAAGATCGCTTCCGCGCATTCTCCTTAATGCCACTAGGTCTGTATCATATTTATAAACATGTATTTTAACTTGCAACGTTCTACGGAGGAAATACATCCACCGTCAGAGCAAGCTGTTTTGATGGACTGAGTAAACATGATATTTTGGTGACAGGTAATTTTCATACTCAACTGATTAATTCCAGAGCATGGGAACAATGAGCTTTTTCAGCTGCTGAATAATGTATGTATGGCATTGCAACTGGTAAGCAGCAGGGTTCCTGGTTAGCGATAGAAATTCACACACCCATGCTATTTTAATAAGCTATCACTGTTAAAGAAGTCTATTTACGTTATTCATCTCCAACATTTGCACAAACATGTCAACTGGGGAAGTGTGTGGGGGGAGGTAGGAGGGAAAAATGAGGTCATATTCATATACACTTTCCTAGCTGTTTAATTTATATAAGACTGAAAATTAAGCAAAAAACCCCTTACTTCCAAGGGAAAGAAAGAGCCGTGACCATCACCTGAAACCTGGGTGTTATGAATATGATGGAAATAGACCAAAGCTGAAGAGAAAAATCAGGATATACATAGAAAGTTGGGCTTAGGCGGCCCCAGAGCTTTATGAGCCAGAGCCATTCTTGATTTTGACCACTGAGCTGCTCCACTAGTCCCTTTGGCACCATCTGGGCCATGTCCTTGTCGCTGTCTTGCCATGAACCAGCTAAGAGCTCCCTGAGGAACCAGACCTAACAGGTTTCCTGGCCACTCTGCTGCAATGTGTCGGGGTTTGGGACAGGGGCCACCAGTCTGGAGACCAGGGCTGCTCTACTTGGGCTATAAATGTACAGACAGCAAAAGGAAGGAATCAGCTCTCAGTTACACGATCAAGCACCAGATTGACTCTTAAATTTAGGTGTGTTATGGGCTAGATTCTTGATTTCTTTTATAGCCATGGAGATCTAGTCAATGCTGAACATCTGTAGAAGTCCATTTTTCTTGGTTCTGCATAATGCTCATCAGGGGATAAATTATTTTGAATAAAAGAGACATCTGATACCATTAAAGGCTCTGGGGTGTCCTGGTGGGTTCCCAGCTGCTGCTCCAGAGGAGTGTAGGTTTCCCATAGGTTTTGGGTAATGTTTACCAGCATTATCTTGGATACCAGAGGTCATTTTAAATGACACTAGATGCCTATGTTTAGACAACTGTACGACATCCTTCACCTTCATTGACTAGAATGAGAATTTGGACAGCTGGACATCTAAATTTGTGTGCCTTAATCTGTGAGCTGAAGCCCACCCGAAAATGTCAAAGTCTCCTTATTTTTAACAGAGCAGGTCACTAGAGGCCAGATTTTCAAGAAAGCAGTTCCTATTTTTCCATCACTTCAGCTGCCAAACTTGTGTGATCAAAGGCAAGGTGCAGTCCCTCTGGATGAGATGGGGGCTAAGCAGGTGAAATGTATCTGCTTCACCATTTCCTCATGCCCCAGCTACTCAGTTCAAACATGCAGTCTGAAGACAGACCTGTAAGCCTGGAAGGTCCAGTTAGGTGTGTGTGCAATGGACCTGCGTGTGCACGGCATAGGATACCCAATCATACATGGTACCACACGTCACTGAAATCCAGCAGATCGCTCTCCAGGCAATAGCATTGATAGAAATGTGCCAATTGTTCCTTTTCCCCATGTCCGTTAATTACATCCCTTGAGAATGAAGTATTTTTCAAGCAAAGAGCAAACTGGTCTACTCCAAGCAGTTATCTCACACTTACCTCCCACTTTTCTTTATTTTGTTATTTGGGATCTGGATGCTGGTGTAGTTTCATCCCTTCCAACCTGATATCTAAGTTTTCGTGTTCATGGCACGCATTGCTATCATAATACTAATTCTTTCAAATTGTAATCCCAAATTTTGGTTCTCCCTAGCTGCCTGGGAGGATTTCCTCTCCTTTTTGGGAGCACGTATCTCTGGAACCAGACTCTGGAAAGAGAATTTCTTCCTTTTGGAAAGTGAGACTGTTTCCCAAAACAGCATGGGCATGGCATAAACAGGTTTTTCAGGACATGACTGTTTTACTACATAACAGCCCAATGCTTTTTATCATTTCATTGTAAGCTTGAAGTCTTTATTTATTTTATTTCATTGCTTTTGGCTTTGCAAACAGAAAAATAGGCAGAGGGGGAAATTCCCAAATCTTTGCAAGGGGACACTGGAGCATATTAATGTACGTGAGAGCTGAGGAGTGCCAGCTATGGGAGGAAAGAGTTGGAGCCCAGGGGCGGCCCCAGTATCACATTGTGCAATGTGTTATTTCAGTCTCCCTGGAGGCCAGTAATTGCACACATCAAAAAAATTTTAAGGTAACCAATGTAGAGGGTAATGGCTGCATAAGGAGACCAAATGACAGAACACATTGAGTTAATTTTCTTCCAGCCTTCCCCAAATTCTTCTTTAAAAGTCTTCCCCTTCGATCTGGGGAGAAGCATGAGAAACTTGCCTGAGGTGTTCTGCGTAACCAGGAGAGGAGCAGATGAAACAGTGGCCAGTTACAGAACCTTTTCTCCGCTTTGTGGCTCTCTCATCTCCCTCAGCCCAATTGTAATTAAACTTTCCGTTACACCCACTGTGCTAGTCACTAACAGGAAAATGCAAATAAACATCCTTGTTCTGCAGGGATTATATTCACAAGAATAGGACAGGTGAGTATTGTTCACTTGTTAGCATAGCAATAGTAAACTATGAGGACTTTTAAAAAGTTATTCACCACCTCTTCCAGACGGCTTTGTAGTGTCTACAGAAAACAGGGTGTTTACTCTGCCCAAACAAAGTTTTAAAGGAGCTGAATTTGTCAGTGCTGATTTTGGCTGTTTACTGTGAGACACCGCGGAAGCGTGGCCTGGTTTTTAGTAATTTGTCTTCTAATGCTCAAACCTAACTTAACCTGGCTCACTTTTTTGAATGTCTTATGAGCTCCCACACAAGTCTATAGTGGGATTTTCCCTATAGGTCCCTGCAGAATGCTACTCTGCAGTGACTTGGAGGAGTGAAGGAAGCAGGAGCTGAAGGAGAGTGGAAAAGGAAGCTATTTTGAGCACAAAGCCTCTAGGCAGATGTAGCTTGTGGAACTATCACGCTCAGCCTGAGTTATTGGAGCAAATCAATACTAATTATTTTAAGGCTGAGGCCTTATGCTGGGGCTTCTCATGGTGATCTTTTACTGCTTCTTTTGTAAATTTGCCATGTGAGCCATTATCCTGGTGTGCAGAGCAAGGATGCTATAAGGCAAGGGAAGGCACCACTACTTAGTCTCACCATGCTTTCAAGCACCCTTGTACAACCCCTAACTGTAGCAAGGCATGCAAACACTGGTGGAGGATGCATTTCATACCACGAGTCCTTTGTGGATGGGAAGATCCCCAAAACTCTCAGCCTTCAAGGACAGGACCATATTTAGGCTCTTTGCTTTAGGAAACAAGGAGAGGACTTTAGAAGTCCCTTCAAGCAGCCTCAACTACAAATGAGGAGCCGAAGGAGCTCGAAATCCAAAAACTGAACACTGTTGCCATCTCAAAGCAAGCAAGGAGATAATGTGTTCCTGATTCAATTCATCTAAGGATACACTCTACTTTCTCCACACTCCTCCAGCAAGGAATGTGCTTCATCCTCTTCATAAAGGAGACGTTCCCTTAGTCACTGTCAAACTCTTACAGGAAACGGCTCATGTAGTTATCAACCCTAACGCAGTAGACTGGGATCCTATCCAGGGTCCAAACTCTCCCTCCAACTAACACAGTTGTTTACTGTGTCTCCACTGATATTTAAGATGAATATCAGGCTCATATCTGACAAACAGCTACCAAAAACTCTCAACATAGTGGCTGCCAAACCCAAACCTGAGAGCTTTCCTGTGATGAAGGCTGATGTTTCACATGTCAGTACTGCGCAACACGTTCTTTGGTGTTTGGTACTTACCCATACCTGTCAGGATCAGAGCACTAAAGTGATCTGCAGCACCCAACCCACATTATTTTTTATTATCTCCAGAAGCTCCTATATTCCTTCTGCTGGCTGCTGATCTTTACGCAAGAGACGCTCAGAAATGCAAGTGCTCTGCAGACCCGTTCCTGTGAGGGTCCTGGTTTATATGAAATGAAGGAATGCAGCTGCATCCCAGCACAATGTTCAAGAAATCATGAGCAGAGCATAGCTGGCTTTGATGTATGACATAGGTCTGGGAAGGGCAAGGGTAGCCAGAAGGTCGACCGTAAAAATCAGTGCAGCGATATCCACTGCCCTTTATTTTCTCCATTTTACTGGAGTGGTTATAATGTTTTTCCCTTATAAAGGCTCTTCCCAGCATTGATTTCATTTTTCTTGATTCAGTGGTTGAACCAGGAAACATAAAGATTATTTCATTTTATCCAAAGTGAAATATCTATTTCACTCTCTGTTTTGGTTTATTTTTAATTTTTTTTTTTTCTTTTAAGAAAAAAACCCAAACCAGTTACATTTCCAAGCAAAATACTGATTTGAGATGTAAAGTTGTGGTTTTGTAAACAGCAAGGTGCAAGATTTCAATATTTTCAAAAATATTTTTCTTGGGGGATGAAAAACCTTGAAAATGCGGCATGATTTTGCCAAGTTTTGGGTTAACCAAAAATGACATGTTTGTGGCAAGCGAACTACTGTCTGAGAACTTGCTTCATGTAGCTCCATTCTCCACTAACCTCTTTTTGTCTTTTTAGGTTTGAAATTCTTCAGGGAAGAGACTGACTTTCCTTTTGCACAGGGGAGAGCACTTTGAAGATAAAAACTGTTAGAGCAGTGCTAAGTATTGTGTAGCCTCGGAAGAATGTGTTATCAGCTTACAAAGCCACTTTGAAAAGTAGCATACACTCAAAGGCACTGACATCTGTCTGTAAAAAGAAAAAAAAAAAACAACCCAGAAGTGTAGGTGGGATTTACTGCCTGCTGTATAACTTTCTCCTAGACCTCGACTGCACGAAACATACTGTGAGTTAGGCAGAGTTTTTCACAGTAACAACTGCTCTTGATGAAACTTGTTTTTAAGGATTCTGTAGGGATGCCAAAGCTTTCTGCACTGAGACCCAAAAGCCCTCCCTAGGTCAGAGCAGATCAGCCCAGTCTGCACAAAGACATGGCTCAGCAGTTTTGTTAACCAACAGCTGATTCTCAGGCGAGGCCATCCCTTCTTAGAAATTATATTCTAAGAGGATTCTTTATTTTATTTTTCTGGTATCACTGCAGGAAACTGAGTCATCAGCATAAACAGAGCTACAGAGCTTCAGAGCTGGGTACATACTACATGAGACCCAACCACTCTGTGTCGTCTTTATATGGGAAAATAACTTGTGACTTCTCCCTTCCCATTTAGACTGTCTTTCTACAAGGCCACACAGAACTCCAGGGATGCCTGGTATTTCTGCAGTCATGGGCATCATGTTTTCTGGCTAGTGTGAGCCAGACATTGCTGGAAGAACTGCAAATACTTACCCATCTTTTGGAGGAGTTACCTTACCTGCACCCACCCTACCATTGCGCTCCATGTCTATGCCACAGCCAGTTTCATTGACTCACATACCCTGGTTGCTCCTCTTCTAGTCCAGTCAGTGCTGGTTTTCAAATTACAGAAAAATCCTGTCTGTGCATTTGAATTAGGAAAAAAAAACCAACCAACTAATCAGAGAAGGATGAGAAAAGTAATCCATGCTGGCGTGCTGTGTTCTTGGGCATACGCACAAGCGCTGCTGCTCAAACTACAGCCTTTATGGTACAGCACCAAGGTTCCTTTTCAGAGAGACCATGAGTCAGGTAGGACACAGAGAGGCTGAGCCACTGGAGTCTCCCCTGGAGGACTAGACAACTTTTTAAGGTCCTACAGATGTTTTAGTTCCTATAAGACTGAAGAATGAATGGTGGGTTATTCCACGAGATTGGAGACCTGGCACTCCATGGATCCAGTCAATGATTTCAGATCTTGCCATGCTGCCACTACTGTCCTGCATCTCACGTGGGTGCATGAAGTCCAGCTGTTCCTCCTACTCTTGAGGCAATTATGCACTTGCTAAGGGACTATTCAGCCTAATTAAACTAGAGGTCCCTTATACAACTGTTGCAGAACAGCTTCCATCCTCCTCTGCCTCTGGTGTGAATATCCCTCAAATACATACGTGTTTTTACTCCTCATTCTTATTCAAGGATCAAACGCACCCATAAACACCCTTTCTCTTCACTATAGCACTACCTAAAACGGGGCCAATATGTTGGAGTCACTCTAAAGACAGCCTCTTTTAGCAGATCTCTCTAAAATTAGCCATGGACAGCCTGAAAATCTGTGCTGAGGCTCTAATGCAGGTGAAAACATGGAGCATCAACTTCAAAACAGTAGTAGGCAATGAAGCAAGCTCTGAGCTTACTGGGTGTCTTCATTACATGGGGGCGTTGTGCACCAGTCACTGTTCTTCTGCTGTCTGGTGCTGCTGATGGTACCCCTGCAGCTGCAGAGGTCTTCAGGTGCTGAAGAACAGGAGGGTTTGCAAGAAAGGAACTCTAGGCAAAGCTTCCTCTACTACAGCACCACTCAGGCTGTGGCTCATTGTAACCCCAGCTGCCTCCTCACCTCCAAAAAACTCATGAAGGATGGTGGAAATTCATCCACATGCAGGAATATAGGGAAATGAGCTGTGAAATAAGGGCAAACACCTCTAGCCATAAGCTCTTGACTAGAGCATGAACAGCAGCCAACCAGTTATTATTATTGTTGTTATTATTATTATTATCATTTTCATTTCAAGGCTTCCATTAAAAGCAAACTCATGTCCTGGGGCAAGGCAAGAGCTGAACTTGAGCCTGTGAAAGAGCTCACCCAGATGACTTATTTTCTGAGGACAACCTCATTAGTAAATTTTAGTCTTAGAAGAAAAGAGACCAAAGAAGACAGAAACTTCTCCCACCTGGCATGTCCTACCCTCTGGGACCTAGTACTTGTTCTCTGTACCCTGAGCAATAAACTTGCCTAATCCCAGCTCACAATTAACTCCTGACTTGCCACAGACAAGAGAAGCCTTTGCAGCCTCTTCAGTCACCCCCTCCTCGCCTTTGCTCAGCCACAGCTTTCAGAGCCATCACAGTGTCCATTTAATGACATTAGGTTCTCAGAGTGTCACTGCCCACAGATGACAGCTGAACTGCCAACAGCTCTTTAAGTCACGTTCTGAATTTAATGCTTTTTATTCTTCTTCCTTATAACACACAATTTTCATGGGATGCTGACCAACTGAAGACCACAAAGCACCTTACAGAAGGTCAGCAGCAGCACTCTGTTTCACCAAATGAAAACGACAGAGAGGGTGGAAACCCCAGCCCACGTCACCAGTGTCCCAGCTAAATGTAGGCAGCAGTGGGCCATAATATTGCCCATTGGGTTGAGCCACCCATACTGTTACCCCACAAGGGGTCCATATGTTCAAGGTTACCGTAGGATGTCCCCATGCTCCAGAGGACATTTTCAGGATGTCTTAAATGTTCTTTGAGATATATAGGCACAGAGAAGTTTTTTTCTATTTGTTCAGATCCTATTGCTGCACCACACTGACTCCATGTGGTGTTGACTGAGGGAAAATTATTATGATGGAAGATGTTCAGAGGGAAAAGACCAGAGAGCCCCAAGCAGAACAAGGGGTTGAAACCCCCAGCCAGTATTAGGCATGAGAGAAGTGAAATAGAGACATACACACATATGAGCACATTTCAGTGCCCCAGTTGATGGAAAATCCTGACTTTGTCCCCGTGCCAGAGAATCCAAACGTCAGACACTAACCCTGGAAATGAGGCTGCTTTGATCCTGCCGCAGGCTGAATCGCTGATCTCCTGTGGAATTTGCCCTCCTAAGGCTGGAACAAAGAAGTCAGATGAATGGGAGAAGGCAGGACAACGGCAGCCACATCCTATCATTCTACCCACATCCCCCTTCACTCGTCTTCGTCTCACCTTGTCATTTGCTTGCCAGGTCCAGGCTGCAAACGTT
>WEIS01033472.1:0-16307 GCA_013389965.1 Todus mexicanus | reverse complement strand
CAGTTGATGGGTCTCCTCCCTGCATGTACAGACTGCTCAGAGCTGCTCTGCTGGTTTTAAGATTGCTTTGGAGTCACCTACAGAGGAAGGTGCTTAAGAGGGGAGGTTTTGGGACATCCCTTTGGCCAGGCGCACCAAAGGGAGCTCTGCAGTGAAGCACGGCGCGTGTGGACTCACCTGCTGGCAGCAAGTGCTGCGCCGCCCATGTCTGCGCTGCCTTCAGTTCCGCTCTGGTTTGCTGTAGCTCTTTCCACAGAGAGTTCAAAATGAGGTTGTCTCCTCTGGTGGGACTGAATTTGTTCTGCTGAAGAGCTGTCTCCTGAGCCTCTGTCTCGGACCTCCTCAGCCAAGTGCTCTCCAGCCAGCCGAGCCTGCTGGACACGTTGTGGCTCAGCAGCAGAATGTGCTCGAGAACCTTTCCTTGCTCAGACTCGTGAAGCCTCCTGGCTTCTTCAGCCTGCTCGCTGCTCCTCGCAAGTGCTTGCTCTACCTGGGACACGAGGCGGGAGGTGACTTTCTCGACTGCGGCGGCGAAGGTGCCCGCGAGGTTGGTGGTGAGCTGGCTCAGCTCTGCTTTCAGGGTCTGCAGGTCTGCCTTCAGGATCTCCTCCATCGCCTGCAGCATCATGTTCTCTTTCATCTGCGAGTTCTCGAGCATGATGAAGAGCTTGTCCCACTTGGTGTGCTCTCGCTGGCAGTCGCACGGAGCAGCTGGAAAGGAAGATACAGATGTTGCTACTCTTTGTACTTACTTTTTTTAAACAAAAGGAGTATTTCACAAAACCTGGCCCTGGGCAGGGCTGACGTGCTCCAGACTGTCAGGGAGTTTCCCCTCTCTATCAAACCAGAGAAGGGAAGCAGTGTGTAGTATGGCAATTCTAACCTCAGTGTCAGCAGCAGCCTTTTGCAGGGAAAAGGGAAAAATAAAGAGTTTAAAGTAAATTCTGAGATGCAACATCCAAGCGCTGTAGCATTTGCTGCTCATATTAATCTCCTGGTACAAGCACACGTTTGTTACTCTGGAAAAAAATATGTACGTTTGCAATAGCAACTGTTAGGAGAGCCAGGCAACAAAGAACACAATGCTGCACTTCCTTACCATTTTAGTTTAAATCTACTTACTTTCCTCAGCACCAAGAGCCGGACCTTCAATCTCATTGTCCAGATTCACATACATGAGCTCGTAGTCGTCATCTTCATCCAGGGCAGAGACGGAAGCCCTGAAAATGCAGCAGAGGGTGAGCAGAGCGAGGATTTCTTGGGGCTGCATTCTCCAGCTGCTGCCAGAGCAGAGCGGGGCTGGCTGGAGCCGGAGCCTGACTGCAGCAGGGACGAGGCTGCGAGCGAGACTCTGCGAGCGAGATGCGGCCAACCCCTAATAAATGCTCCGAGCGCCTCGGCTTCAATGAATGAGCGACGCCGGTGCCAGTGTTGTAACAAGAGCGCTTGGGGCTGTTGGTTTTGGCTGGGAGGAGAAGGGGGCGGGCAGCTTGCTCAGCCTCAGCCTCCTGGGTCTGCACTGGGGGGAGATGATGGGCTGGAGTGCGGAGGGGAAGGAATGGGGAAAGCTGCTCCTCTGAGCTGCCGCTTCCCGTCCGACAGCAAGAGTGGGTTGTGGGTTTGCTGAGTAGGGTTAACGCTTGGACTCGATGATCCCAAGGGTCTTTTCCAACCTCAAAGATTCTGTGATTCTCTGATTCTATGAACTCAGAGCAGTGTGGGGGCTGGCGGCGCTGGGAGCTGGCTGGCTGCTGCCCTGCTGACCTTCGGGGTTACGTGCGGAAAGGAAAGTGCTCTCTGTGGGTTCCGTTGGTAGTTGGTACGTGCTAGGGCTCTGGAGGGGATTGGTGCGAAAATAAACATCCCCCGAGTTGTTTTGGACACACGTGTAAGGTTCAAACTAATATTTGCAGCTTTTTTTTTTTTTCATAGTTACATACAAAACCTTCTATTCTGTACTCACAGTTCGCTGCTAAAGGAGAACTCAAAGGCAGCCTGTTAGAGTTTTGCTTTCCTAGCCCTAATTACCAACAACAACATCCCAACGATGTGGACGATGTCGCTGTCTTGTTTCGGGTGCAGGTAGATCAGCAGCTGCTCCAGCAGAGCTGTTCCTGGTAACTTTGGAAAACCAAAACAAGGCGCTGGTGAGTTGGATGTTAACCCAGAGCTGAGAGTTGTTGTTGTTGCTGTTGATCTGTTTTAAATTTGGGAAAGCTTATCAGTGTGATGGGCCACTCGTTACTTCTGAGCTGCATTGCTTAGTTGAAATCAGGGTAATATGGTGCAAATTACATATCAGCTGTGAAATATTCAGAGAATAGCAAGGAAAACAAACGCACAAAATTGCATCTCATTTGCAATCTGCATTCCCTTTGCATTTCAGCGTCTGGGTTAGCCCCACAGGGCTGTGCAAAGAGGGCCCTGGGCTTCTGCTCTTGTTGGTTCTGCCTCTGACACCTGGGAGATGTGACTGCACGAGGCTGTTGTGACAGGACAGGGGGTGGTGGTTTTAAACCAGAAAAGGGAGATTTAAGCTAGAGACAAAGAAGTACGCTGAGAGTGGTGAGAGCCTGGCCCAGGTTGCCCTGAGAGGTGGTGGCTGCCCCATCCCTGTCCCCATTGCAGGGGAGGTTGTTGGGGGCTCTGAGCAACCTGCTCTAGTTGCAGATGGCCCTGCTTAGGGCAGGGGGGTTGGACCAGATGACCTTGAAAGGTCCTTTCCGTCCCAACCCATTCTATGATTCCTATGTGCTAAGCTGTCTCACCCTAGGTGTATATGGGGTTCCTGCCACTGTGGAGCCTCCAGTTGCTCTCCTGCAAACACAAATGATAAATAGTAACGCTGAAGTCATGTATTAGAAGCTTGGTAAAGCAGAGGTGAACATTTTCAGGGAGGTGTGCGCCTAACTTGAGTTATCTCGAGGAAAAATATTAGTCTTGGTCCCTGTGGTTTTTATCTTTGAATATTCAATTTGAAATGAACCTGAAAATACCGCCGAGCTTCAAGAGCTCCTTCTGTGTGTGTTACGTTTGCAGACTTTTTATAAGCTCTCTGTGCTGCTGGCTTGGGCAGAGCAGAACCTGAGCACAAGGCAACCTTTGCAGCTCGTCGTGTGTGCTGGGAGTTTGGCCAAAGATGTGGTCCTGTGGAGGGCTGGGACTATCGCAGCACATGATTGTGATTGCTCCTGCAGCACATGCCTCCTTCTCCTCCTTCTCCTCCTTCTCCTCCTTCTCCTCCTTCTCCTCCTTCTCCTCCTTCTCCTCCTTCTCCTCCTTCTCCTCCTTCTCCTCCTTCTCCTCCTTCTCCTCCTTCTCCTCCTTCTCCTCCTTGCCAGAGCAGCAGCCAGCTGTGCAAAGCTGTTGAGTGTCCCCAACCCTACATCAGGTTGTGCCTGAGTTGTGCAATTCCCGGTGTGTGGTCTGCTTGGAAAGGCTGAGCAAAGCTAATCTGGAAAGCATTGGGGGTAAGGGTGGCAGGGGAAGGAAGAGGGAAAGAAGGTAATTAAGGAGTTGCGTACGAATTTTTTTCCATTCTTGGACAACAAACATACTCTTCACGCTCTTAGCTTAGACTGAGACAGACGGAGCGAGATGGAAAAAACTGAATTCCTCTGGTACAGGCACAGTATTGCTTCTGAGAAGGGAGAGGTTGGTGAGCTGGGTGTGTGCAAATCCCTTAGAAACGGGAAAGGTGGGACATCAAATGGCAAAGGGGTGCTGGGAGCAAACTCAAAATGTGAAAAATACAAGAAAATAGTGAATTGGTCTCTGCTTTGTGACCATTCTGAAGTTATATGAAGAACTGACCCAAACTGCAATGCCTGCTTGGCTTGTTTGCAGGTTTGCATATACCCATTATTCAATTAAAAGCGATTCCCTGTCAAGGAGCTCACCTAAATATCGCTCCAAAGCGATGGGGCTGCTTTGCAATCGCCTTTGCTTTCCATTTCTCTTGGTTAGTGAACTTAAAGCCAGCAACATTTGCTGCAGGAATCTGTCGCGATTTGCATTTGTACAGAGTGTTTGTGCTCAGGGAAGTTTGGTGGCTGGGATCCATCGTGGTGCGTCACGTCAGATTGCCTCACTCCTCTGATGCAGCCCCTACTGCAAGCTCTGGTGTGCTCAGATTGAGAAATTGGGCTCGTGTTCCAGATACCTTCTGCTCTGTGACATCCCAGCTTGGGCAATAGCGTGGCTCAGGTCAGTGGCTTGTTTAAAGCTGCCAGGGTTTTGTCGCTCTCTGCTCAATTCCTTTCCTCTACGCTGAGATGGATCTTGCCCATCCAGCAACAAGGGAATTTCATCTTTTGCAATCATTACCATTGCTGAAATATGACTGGAGCTCATGGTCTCTGCTCCATATGGGCAGAAACCTTCCAGTGGAAAGCAAACGTGTGCAAGTGCAAAGAGAGGAATTATTCCTGTAAGCCACAATATGGAGAAGAAAACAAGTTTTTGGTGTGTTGTGTTACGAAACTGTTCAATTTCAAATGCAGAATTATCTAGAAAAGTTGAAGTAAATATATCGTTTCGCTGGTTTAGTTCTGGCTTGGGGTGAATTGGAGCTTTGTGTGAATCCCAGGGTATGTAAATAAAAAAAAACGATGCTTTTTTGCAGGCTCACTTGTAACACTGGGAGGAGATTTGCACAAAGAAGGTGGCTAGAAAATGGTCAGAGCTGAGCAGCTTCCTAATCACTTTAGGGTAGTTCATCAGCAAATGTCTTCCCACTGCAACTGGCCCTTGTGCTTTACGTAAAGAACCAAACCAGACAGAAACTCGCCGTGTCCCTGGGACGGGAGGTGGGGTCTGAACTTTGCCTTTAGCACCGCAGTGGTTGTATGGAGGGCTCAGAGCTGCCTTCAAGGAGAAGCTGATGATTCTTGAGGCAGAACAAACGCTTCAGGATAGGATGCAGAAGCGTGGCTGGCCGAGGCATTCCTCCGTAAGGTCCATAAGGAGCCCTGAGGGATCATTACAAGCTGTTTGACTCAACCTGCAATGAATTATATGTTAGTTCCTTGGCTCGGAGGTGCCTTTGCAAGACCTTGGGGTGCGTTTTCTGTATCTGGCAAGAGCACGGTGTGGTCCAGCCTGAACCTTTTTCTCCCATCCCTGCAGTGACCTGCTTATCTTCCAAAACTTATGAGGCTCGGATTTCAATGGGAGAAAAAGCAGGAGGGCCATAGAGCGAGTTCCTCTTGGAAACCAAATCCAAAGAGACCTTCAGGACTTCCAGGGGGTTTACAGAAAGGAGCCATGCTACATCGCAACAGGCAGATGTTTTCCATATGTTGTTCAAGTGAAGCTTAAATATATCGAGGCAGGCATGTACAGCAGAGTGAGGTTATATATTTTGGTATGAGCCTGGGCTTCAGATTGAATTATGCACAGACATCTTAAGAAAATGTGTGAGAGAGGGGCTTGCATATCTCCGTCTGTCTGCAGTTGACTCTCTCTGGCTCCTTTCTATTCCTGGAAATGGCATCCTTAACTATTTATGTTCAAATTTACTGTCATGAGTATTTAGTTCTCTTACTAACCAGCTATTCTTTCCATATGCTGCTGATTTAATTTGAAAGTCTGAATCTCAACAAAGGAGAAGCGCAGCTTTTATGTGCTTCCTAGCCTTCTTTCTTCTCTTTAGTTAATTTAAATCACACTTAGTTTTCTCCAGGACTCAACAGAGTTATCATCGAAAGCTGGAAGCTCATTAAGCAGCCATAGAATCACAGAATTGTTTTGGTTGGAAGAGACATTTAAGATCATTGAGTCCACCCCTTCCCCAGCCCTGCCAGGGCACCACTGCCCCGTGTCCCTCAGCACCACATCTCCACGGCTTGGAAACCCCTCCAGGGATCAGGGGGACCGCACCCCTGCCCTGGGCAGCCTGGGACAGGATCTGGACAAACCTGCTGGAGAAGAAGTTGTTCCTCAGCTCCAACCTAAACCTTCTCTGGTACAACTTGAGGCCATTTCTTCTTGTCCTGTCTCTTGTTCCTTGAGAGAAAAACCTTCTCAGGATATTGTACTTGAGAATGAAAATTATCATTAATAGGATATCATTCTCCAGTGTGTTTTACACCTCCCTATTTTTACACTAATGATTCATAAAAACCGGTGTCTCCGGGCATGTGTTGATTTTCTGGGGCTCTCCCTGGCTGCAGGGGATGGATGTTCCATCGGTCACTGGCCTCTCCTTTGCTCTGTTCTCAGGGAACTCGTTGCTGCTGCGTGTCCTGCCCGCTCTGTATGAGAAGCGACCGCAGCCGATCAACCTCCATCTGAAGGAGCTGGTGGCACTGATGGCTCAGCTGGACCAAGCCGAACAACACCACCTCCTCAGGCTCCTCCAGATCGTGGCCAGGGAAAAAGAACTGGGGGTAACGCTTGGAATATCTCCCTGCTAAATGCTGCGCCTCCTTTTGGAGGAGCTGATTTGTTGCAGATGACTTGGCAAGATCTGTCTGCTCGCTGCTCCCCAAGCAGTGAGGAGCCCCCTAACACGCACGACTGTGCTTTCCCTGCTCTATTTCCCCATGATTTCTTTCATTCCATTCCAAATTCTCCATCTAATCATAAAGGAAACACAACAATGACTCTGCTGGACCAAAAAGATTGTGTTAAACCAGAACCGTTTTCAACTTTGTGTTAAACCAGAAGTGGTTTTTGGCTCTCCCTCTGTTGGCTGAGCCTGAATTCCCATAACTCCGTTTCTGTTAGAATAGATGAACTGTGTTAAAATACGTATCAGGGAAAACTCTAATGAGTTAAGAATTGATTAGAAGTGAGTTGGAGATGTAATTATCTTAGGCAAAATGCATCACGCTTTGGAAAGCTCATATCATTGTCAGGACCCGGTGCGTTAGAATGAGGTGCAAGGCTGCCTGCTTTGGGAATTCAGGAAATTTATAAGGTCTTGGACAAAGAAGAAGCCACAGTAGAAAGTGTCTTCCTTCAGGTAGCCGAGGAAACGTTTTCGTAACGCGTGGTCCCAGATGCCCTAGAGCTTCTTTGGGAAGCCAGGAGGGGCTGGGGTGCACCACTGGCTATTGCTGAGCTCCATATCGGAGCCGACACATCTGGAGTCGTTCTGTATTTATTATTATTATTATTATTATTATTATTATTTATTGCTACTAACGATTTATTCTGCCACCCACCTGCAGTATCTTGCTGGAGTGGGGGGTATTAGCTTACTAAACCTGATGATCCTCAACAAAAATAGCAGAGGAAGGGGTCGCTTCATGTCCTGTCTTTGTGTGGAACTGGCTTTTACGCAGATGCGGCAGTTCCGCTGAACCTGAGGTGTGTTAGCTGGTTTAGGTGAAAAATAATCCTTCAGGAGGTAGTTATACAAACTGCCTCCTCTTTGAGAGGTGATTCTAAGGGCTGCACCCTCAGCCTCTTGAAAATGCTGTTGTTACAAGAAATGACAATCTGCCTACAGCAGATTTTTGTGCAGTCAGGGTCTTGCCTCTTATTTTTTCCTCCACTCCAGCCATTGACCTTGTCACGTTATTTGTTTTTCAGTGGAAACCAAAGATTTCTACTAGTCCTGTAATTTACTGTGTCACGGGGTAGGGTAAGCCTTGTGTTGTTTTAATCAATGAAGCACAGAACTGGCCCAGAGCAAGGGAAATATTTGGTGTGAGGGGGTTTTTTGTGTCTTTTTGAACAACTGTGCATTACCTTACATCTATATGCATAACTGCAATATTTCAAGGCTGCAGCTTCCCCTTGTTCCATATGTTGAGCTGAACTTTGATTGACCTCAGCAGCAGCTCCACACAAAGGTCAGCGAGGGTGGAAAACTATTTTACTAAATCAAAGTCTAGAGCTTTATTTTTATCGCTCCGATCTCTTAGAGCATCTCCCTTGGTTCTGTGTGTTCCCAGTTTAAAACTATATTCACAAATTAAACCTATATTCACAGTTTAAAACTATGTGGACAATTTGATTTAATTTTTTCACAGGTGTTGGAAGAGTGTATTCCGTTTCTGTTCGGACACTTGAGAGACCCCAACCATAGCGACGTCATTCTGAACATACTTCTAGAGCTATCCAACTATGAACCCACAGCCTTAGCCGCTTTTCTTCCCACACTGAAAGAAATCGGTGAGAGTTTTCCAAGTCTGATTGGGCAAATGGCGAAGATCTTTGGAGCCGTTGGGCGTATCGATGAGGTAAGTTTAGGAACGGAACAAGTTAATTGGAGTTGAGTCATTTGGGGGTTTGTTTCTGAATCTTGTATAAAGTAACACATCTAAGGATTCCTTTATTCATATCCTTGGTCATAACAGCATGATAAGTCTCGACTGAAACACCACCAGTATGGTTAGGAGAGCAAGGACCACAAATATCAGACGAGGTCTTGTAGTGACTGAGACCAGCCTTTGATCTTACCAAGGAAGAGTCACATAGTGAAGGGTCTTTGCAGAAACGGGGTTCAGGTTAGTGGGGAGAAAGAAACTTTCTAGAAGAGATGAATGAGCACAAGAGAGAGAAATATTTAGATTCTCATAACTATAAAGAGAAATATTTAAGTAATTATTTACTGTGCTTCTGGTCTGTGCACACATAGATTTAAATTCTCATAACTAAAGATATGGAAGTTGTTATTATTCGCTGTGTGTCTGATCTGTGCAAATCTGTTCTTTTTATATGGATTGCCTTTTTTCTGGAATGACGAAGCCTCCTAATCTGACAAAAGCGGGTCATTGCCATTCTCCCAGGGGCTTAGCAAAGCCAAGCAGTGGGGACCTCGCTGAGACACGAAAGCCCGAGAACAAGAAAAGCATATTTTGCGCACCCTTTGTGCGACATCATGTTTTAGATGCACGTAGCCTTCAGGAATGTTGAAGTCATGCAGTGAAATACGAGCTTCCTCCTATAGCGTAATCCCGATATTTTGGCTTTTTAGCCGTAGTTAATTGGATCCTTTAGACAAATGACTTTATAATGAAAACTCTCAGTGGTGATGCTGGGCTCGAGCCTCCATGCAGGAACGTCTTGGTTTGGAATCTGACCCAATGCGAACATTATGCCTAAAAATTGGATTCACAATGACAAGCTCCTAAAATAATAATAATAATAATAATAATTCATGGGAGTTTCAGAGTTTCCTGGCAGGCTATTGAATTTGCACTAAAGGTTTTGCTCCAGTCATAATTGTGTGGTCTGGATGGGGGAGCGCCCTGCCCCTCCTTGGTGGGGAGCAGCGTGTATTCCTCCCTGGTGCTCCCAGAGGGCTTGGGTGGGCTGTTTCTGGCAGTGCTGCAGCCAGTTGGGTTGTTCCCTCTGCTCCAAATGGTGCAGAAGGAGCCTTAAAGTGTGCAGGGTTGTGGCTGGGTGTTGTGCGCTGGAGCCAAGGCCAGTCCCCATTTTGGGTGCTAACCTGTGCTAGAGTTGCTGGGGGTACTTGGGTAGATCTGGGGGAACTTTCCCATTTTCTCCACGTCAAACACTTTTGTTTTATGGGGCTTTTGTCTCTCTTGATGTGTAAGATGGGGTCTGCTGCCCCACATCACCTGAGCCTTTCCACATAGCACGTTCCCTCTTCTTTCATGGGCATGATGTGGCACTTGAGAGCGCGGTCTAGTCACCTGGAAGTGTTAGGTAGAAGGTTGGACTTGATGAGCCTGGAGGTCTTTTCCAACCTTGATGATTCTATGATTGTTATAACTGATGGTCTTTCTCTCGCCTTCTGCTCATGAATTTTGTCTCTTTACTTTAAGGAGGTTTTATTTTTATTTTGTTTCAGTGCTTTGTGACCTACAGATTTGTGGGGGTGTGAGGAGCTATTTGATAGGACATTCCTTGTTCCACCATTGTCTGGGGCTGCATCAGTCCAGATGTGGTGACTGAAGTCTCCTTTTGTGTGTTTAGTAAAGCCGTGGATCTCTCTTAGTCCTCATTTGCCCTTGCAAAGGTTTTGTTTGCTTTACTCCAGTGGTTCCTTGAGCAGATTTTACCCCCACCCCATCACGAGCCAGGAGACGGGTCATGTCTGTGGATGCTCCCATGCAGATTTGGCTCCTTGAAAGGAAGAGCAAGGCCGTGGATCTCTCTGATCACTCGCTGCAGTGCAGACAATCAGCCTGTGATAAAATAAGCAGAAGCACATCTGGCATCATAAAAGCTGGACAAATCTTAAAGGCTCGGTATTTAACAACGAGCGCGCCCACAAGAAAGAATTAAAATGATACTCTGATCTGAAAGCAGAGCTGCTGAGTTACAGGCGCGACTGCCGCCGGTTAATTCTTTTAGATCAGGTCCAAGTAGAAACAAGCAGGCAGCAAGGTGGTCCCTGCAGACACAGGCACTGCCGATGGTCTCGTCTCGCAGCCCCGCTGTGGCAATGCCTTCCTGAAAACCTCTGTTGTCGCTTCTCCCTCTCCTCCTCCTCCTGTAACGGAGCCGTGTTATGGATACGCTGCGAGATCTGACTTCTAGATGTGAATCAGGATCAGCGTCCCCCTCCCAGCCAAGCAAAACAAGTGGGAAATGAAACGACGGTGGTAGCCTTGGAATTTTATTTATCAATATTTTATTTCATGGGGAGGTTTACTTGGGGGGAAAGAGGTGGCAAGGATCAAGGCTGGGCCCTTTATGGTAGAGATTGCAGATACGAGCAGCAAATCCTTTCTGCTGGCTTCTAGAAGTAACCTCTTGTGCTTTCCCTGAGCTGCTCCCTGCACCTTGGCAGTTCAGGCAGACCCCCGGAGAGATGAGAGGTCTGGCTGAAGAGAGATCCCTTTCTTTTCAAGGTTGCCCCTTGTTTACACACGCCACTTGTGCTGATGTCAGCCGTGGTCTCAGGGGTGAAGCTGAAATCAGAGCTTGTCCCTTAACCATAAACCTGTGCAAAACAAAACACCATCTTGGGGCACAGGTCAAGCGACCGTTTTAAATCGTTTGGTGGGGTTTTTTTCCCCCCAATATCTGCGTGTCTTGAGCCAACTGGAAACTGGAGTTACTGCTGGAAGTCTTGTGATCTCTTCTTGTAGTTTCCTGAAGTTGATTTTGAGGTACAGCAAACCACTTTGCCCCACATCGTTACTGGTGTTTTGGATCTCCCTGCTCCTGGCAGATATAATGCTCTAAAACGTGAGGGATGCTTATGAAAAAAAAAAATACATGAAATAAGCATTGTTAAAATAACAACGGGTTGTGCTCATCCAAAGAGGCTCTGTGAAAATGGTTGGATCCAAGTTGTGATGGGGATAACGACTGCTTTCATGTCGAGCTATTTTGCCGTGATTTTTGTTTTGTGTAACAGTTACATATTATATTACTCGGTGGAGTTTATTGTTCTTCTACCTCACTCCAGGCGAGTAGCAGCATTTCAGCGGGGCTGGAGATGCTCCAGCTGGATCAAAGCGACACGAAAACGGTCAAAATTTCTCTTCCAGTTTATGTCTGCTGCACAGTTTGTTTAGGAAACAAAAATGTGTTTTAAATGTTAATTGAGCCCGTGTTTATCTCTTGGAGGGGGGATCGTCTTCCAAATAAACCGGTGAATGTGTATCGAAAAGCCAACGTCTTCCAGGCTGTTGAGGAACAAGCTGATTCCGTTGCAGCATCCCAGCCCGGGCAAGGATGTCGCTGTGGTTTTTTCCCCGTATGCTGAAGGGAAGCAGTTTGTCTGAAAGGCTTTTCTCATTTGTCTCTGTTACGGCAAGGCACAGCACATCCTCTGCTCTTTGAAATAAGTTGACTTTTTCTTCAAAAAAACTGTCTTGCTTGCGGTGCTTGGGCCATGTTCTGCCAGAGTCCCCCGGGTACTTTTATGGCCCAGCTGTATTCAGAATCAAACTCTCAGCAATTTTTTCTCTCCCGTTACGAGGTCTCAGAAGAGGAGAGGCAGTGACGCTGTTGCCCCGCAGGGTTTGGAGGATGCGTGTGGCGCACGACTTCCCCTCCTTTGCTGCCGACCTTTGGGAACCGTTTTATTTTTGCCTTTCTTGTGTTTTCAGCACAGGCTCGAAAAGCAAAATATCGCCCCATTTCTGTAGCAATCCGCTGAGCACCAAGTGGGTTCCACCAAGCAGAGCCTTGCTCTAGTTGCAGATGGCCCTGCTCCCTGCAGGGGGGTTGGATTAGATGACCTTGAAAGGTCCCTTCCCACCCAAACCAGTCTGGGATTTCATCACAGCCCGTTACTCCGGTGGAGGATCTGATATGAGCTGCTGAGTTAATTACTGCTTTCTCTACCGCTTTTCCCACTTAGATATTTTTAGGGCTGTGGAGCCTGATACACTCAGGACAATTACAACACAGCTGAGGAACCCTAACGCGTTTCTTCACTTTTGGGGTTTTGGTTTAGTGTATGAGTTTGTGCATGTACATACAGAAAGAGGCGGAGTGGGAACTGTGTACCAAGCAGAGAGAAAGCACCTTTGCTAGAAAATATCTGGATGTTTATTAAACCCCTTTAATACTGAGTAGGGGGGGATGTGATTTCACTGATNGCTATTCCCCAGTGAGCGCGTGTTAATCAGCAGCATACGCACAACCCTCCCTTGCACAAGCAAACAATGAATTCATTTGTTTAAAATTGTTCTTGCCTCCTCGTGTTCCCCAGGAGCGAGCCAGAACATGCCTGCTGTATCTGGTGAACCAGCTGGCCAACATGGAGCACTCCTTTCACCATATTCTCTTGCTGGAAATTAAGAGTCTCACCGACACCTTCTCGAGCATCCTGGGCGCGCAGAGCAGGGATATCTACCGCATGAGCAACAGTTTCAGTGCCATAGCCAAGCTCCTCATCCGACAGCTGGAGAACGACAACGCGTCTGGAGCCAGGTAACGCTGGGTTTCGTACGGTAAAGCCACGACCATCTCCATGGCTGTGTGAGGTGGTATAAATTTATAGTCAAGCTGCGACGAGTGAACCATCAGCTGAAGGTAGGAACTGCAGAGCATCTTATAAGTGGCCACATTTCCATTTTCAAATCAGTCTTGGTATCTCTCGTGCATCGTTCCAGTTTACGCTTACTCAGCCATCGGGTTGTGTGATTTATAGGGTCAGACAAGCGTGCAAATAGTTCACAGACACCTGCTGGCCAGCAGCCCTCCTTGGAGAAGTTAACCTGAGGTATGCGTTTCAAACACAAGCACACAGATGATTGACCCGTAAAGCGGAAATCTGTCGTTAAGGTGTGGCACTAAGAGCTGCAACCGCATTGTGGACTCCGGCTTCACGCCACCACCACACAGAATGACCTCTGAACATCATACAGCAGGAATTGCATCACTTGGCACCAAAGAATAAAGAAACTGTTCAAGTTTGAGCACTTAGAGAGTAAGAAGAAAACCATGCCTCAGTGAAGGAGGCCAAGGCAATCTAAAAAGCTTCGGTTAGAAATAAATCAGTGAAGTCGGGCTACGCCATTATCGTTGAGCTTGTTCTAGAAGATAACAACTGAAGCTGATGAGAGCAACAACTGGCGGAGCTCCCTGATAAAGATTTGCTAGAAAAAAAAATAAAAAAGGCTGAAAAAAATTTTCTCAAGCTTGTACAAAAAGATGTTCTGCTCCCTCAGCTTCTTGTAAACGCGTACCCCGAGGTTAAAGCATCGGGAGCGTTGCTGCGCTCATCGCGGTAAGGATGTAAGTGTTATTTAAATATATGGTGGTAGTCACTTTTAATTAGGGAGAGGTTTATAATTAGCATTGTGTCTAGCGAAATAGGTCAGGAGGGCACCAAGGAAGAATAGTCATTCTTTGAACAAAAAAATTTGACACAGATGTCAGAAAACTCATAAGCGTGAAGGCTAGCGTTGGAGACGGGCTCGCACAGAGCTGGAGCCAAAACATTGAGGTCATTCGAGAAACAATTAATTGGTGTCCTGGAGAGAGTTAAAAATGAAAGGGGAGAGGGAGCCCAGCACCGTCCCTCATGTTACAAAAGCGATGTGAGAAATGTCCAAACTTCACCTGGTGACACAAACCTCGGCTGAAATCGAGCCCTCGGCACTGGGTTTATGGAAAGTTTCCCTGAAGATGGCGAGAAATCTGAAGTGGAGGTAGAGTGAGCATGAAACGACAGCGTGTTCTCCCAAGACGACTATGCAGATGTCACTAAGCGAAGGGGACCAGAGGATGTCGTGTGTTCTGGGAACTGCTGGGAAGCAGGACAGCAATTGAGGCTTCAGTAACAAAGCCTAATAATTATTCCCACAGCCCATCATGGACTCCGTTTAGGGGAGAAAAATTGCTTTATTTGCTAAAATGGTGTGGTATTCCTATTCCTTATTACCTTCCGTGCTTAACATTCATCCCCAGAGCCGATAGGAAACAGTAACAAACGTGGGAAGGTTTTCATTGAAGTGTTGCTGCTGAGTTTCCCCGTTTCTCTCTAAACTTGCCCTCCCTTAAGGACTTGCTTTGCTAAGAAGCTTCTTCACCCACCCGAGTGTGGTCACAGATGCAAAATGCTGTTTGGGTGGAGAGTCTGGGGAGGGGGGAAACAATAATATTTTCCAGTGGGTTTTCCAGAAAACATCCTTATTTTCCTTCAGGAAAAAAGACTCCACTGATTCTGCTGAGGATGAAAGGAGAAGGTTTTGGCTCTTTGCTTGTTTAAGTTGTGTTTGAACCCAGCCGTGTGTAGTGAAAGCGTAGCTGCTGCCTTCAGAGCCTGAAAGCTGCGATGGGGTTGGGGAACCAGGCTCTGGAGGGGGTAATATGTGGGGGCAGAGGGTGGAAATGCACCCGCCTTATCCCAAGGGTGCAGTGGAGCTGCCTGGAGTTCATTCTGGATTAAGGAAACGCAGAGGACTGAAAATAGACGTTGCTCCATGCTATGCGTTTCATTGTCAGTTTTTAACATTTCTGCGGGTAAATTGTTGCTTTTATGAGGCAGGCCAGTCCCTGTGATGCAGCCGCGCTCGCCACAGGGTGGGTGTGAGCGTAGCCAGCAGCGATGGGGAGGAGAAGCTGCTCCTGATGCTCCTCTGGGTGAGGAACGGTGTCCAGGGATGTGTCTGCTGCAGGGATTGGCCCTGCGTGGAGCCGGTGCCAGGGTCTGAACCTTTTCAAACAAACCTTTCTGAAACTAGTTCTTATGCTCTGTGTTATTTTATTTATTTATTTTTATTTGATTGGCCCCTCGCAATCCTCTGTGAGCCTGGCTGCTCGCAGCTGCCACCCCCTTGAGATCTCAGCGTGGCCAGAAGAGATCCCAGCAGAGCACCGATTTTTCACAATCATGCTTTTTAAATGTCGAGTTTTACTTCTCAAACCTATATCAAGCAAAGTATCGGCTAAACCGGATAAGAACAAGCACCACACAGCAATTAAGGCTAAAATGAGAGTTCTCCGTGGATTTAAGCGGAGTTTATTCTGACTTGCGCTGGTGTAAGTGGGACCGGTCCAGACGTCGACACGGAAATACCCTCCCCGCTCCAGAGCTGCTGTAGTTACTCAACTGCAGCGCCTTTGAAGGAGCACCAACCCAGGGTATTTATGCAGCGAAAGGAAAACAGGATTTTAAAATGTGTGGCTGGATTATAACCATTCCTTCCAGAACGCCATGTTTACATAAGCAGAGGCTGATTTCGTTAGAGCGATGGCTGGCTCGGCGCTGTCTGACACCGGGAATTTTACATGCAGTTAGGGGAGAGGATAATGAAAACCATGCGACGCTCTGTTGCCCCTTTACTGTCACCAAATGGCAAGTTAGTCTGTCTCCAAGGTGCTTTTTAAGAACACATACGGAGTTTTAATGGACGGTTTCAACCTTGAAGTATAGTGTGGCCAGTTAAAAGAAAGGCAAGAAAGAAAGAAGCAAAGAAAGAAGAAAGGAAGGGAAGGAAAGGAAGAAAGGAAAGGAAGGAAGAAGGGGAAGGGAAGGAAAGGAAAGGAGGAAGAAAGGAAAGAAAGGAGGAAGAAAGGAAAGGAGGAAGAAAGGAAAGGAAAGGAGGAGGAAAGGAAAGGAGGAAGAAAGCAAAGAAAGAAGGAAGGAAGGGAAGGAAGGAAAGAGAGAGAAAGAAAAGAGAAAATGAATTTCATGAGGCGTCTGAGCCTGGGTAGGATGGGAGCGTAACAGGCTCTACCAGTGCAGTGACTGCATGAAAAGAGCTCTTCTCCTTAAACGGAGGCTGGGTCTAGCTCATGGCATCATTGAGAGTTCCTTTACTGTTCCTTTGCCTTACATCCTCTGCCGTATCTGTTCTCTAGATCAATATTTGTAGTGGTGAAGAGAGCTCTAATGGCATCTAAGACTTTCCTCTGTTGGTAAGGGACTGTCATGGAATGGTCTGGATGGGAAGACACCTTGAAGATCATCTAGTTCC
>WEIS01033468.1:0-30990 GCA_013389965.1 Todus mexicanus | reverse complement strand
CACTTCACACAACATTTTGGGGCAAATGTAGATATTGCATCCTGCTTCTGTGTCCTCCCTCTGCTGGCCAAGGGATTCCATTTTGAAAGCATCTGAGGAAGAGAAAGTCCATTGGCTGTGCAAAACTCAAGAATCTGAGATGAGAATTGCTTATAGGGTGGTTCTGTGTGAAACCTGCCTTCCAGGGCCAAAGATTAATTGCTTACTTTCAGGTTTTGAAGGGTCCATGTCTTTCATAGAGAATAATGCAAGAACATGCAGGCTCCAAAGCATGTGAACATTATTTGAATTGCTTGCCAGGGCTTTCCTCCAAAGCTAGTGGGAACAATTAGACCACTGGAGAGCTGGTTTTAGTGGGTTATGTTTTGGCCAATAATTTTTTTGGCCATCACTCTCCTCAGGGAAATTTTCTTCAAGTTGCTTTGTTTCCTTTCTTCCTTTCCAGATGGATATCATGGTATAAACAGATTGCTAAGGAGAACTGTTTGCTTCCTCTGTCTAAAAATGAAGCAAACGTATGGAAGCTGTCTCACAGAGACAGGTTTTGAGCCCTCTTAACTTTGGGCAAAGCCTTTGCTGTCACCCCAGGAGCCTTGAGGAGCAATGCCACTGTGGCAGGCAGAGGTGGAAAGGCAAGCCCACATAGATGGCTCTCAGGAGCAATGGACAGAGTGGTATTGCTAGAGAGGAGACTGATGTTTGTCCATATGTTTAATTAAGACTCGCTCTTTGGCAAGTCCTTTATTGCAGATGCTCTCTACACGCTTTTCTTGCACTTTTCTTCTGGGATGAAAGTGTTAAGCAATCTTCTTTATCTCCTTGTCTTCTGTGCTCTCCTGTCATGAGTTAGGGATGAAAGTGCCTCTTCTGCCAAATACAATCTGATGGAAGGTCTTGCCTGGAAGATTTATTTATTTGAGGACGAGGTTTTTCAAGTTAAAGTGGGCATGAGGTTGGAATTTAAAGATATATTTCAAAATGAAGGAGGGTAAAACAAGCATTACTGCTTGTCCTTGTTCTGAAGGGTGCAGTATCTATTGCTGTCGGAAGTGGAACAGGTTCTTATAGAGTTGTTAAGATGCTTGAAGAGTGACTGACCTGTGGGCTCTAGTGCCTTCTCCGTCCAGAAAAAAAACCTTGTGGTAGTTTCTGTGCAGTTTTTTAAATGTCTAGCTTACAGTTTGTGGGCCCAGATGTGAATAATTTTAAGATCTGTTGCATGTCTGAGGACAAGAGTTACAGACCCTTAGAAGAGAGAAGAATTTAGTTAAAATATATAAGAATTTACTGACAGTCCATAGCTTATTGGATTCCTCCATGTAAAATCTCATATGCAGCACTAAGGATGACTTGATTTAACCTCTTCTCTAGAAAACTTTGTTCTTTAAGATGCAAGTAATGAAAAATTGCCTTACTGGCTCAAAAAAAGCGTAAAAATAGAACTTTAAAGTGGCTTTTGCCAGGCAGAGAATACTGTTATCTGCTTTTAATTATAGGCCAATATCTTCCTTTTAAAAAAAGAAGAGAAAAGATGAATCCAGGTCTTTTTTATCCTTATGGTGAATGGAAGCAGTTAAAATTAAGACTTTGGTTTTGAGATTTGCAAAGTCTTTCAGACGAAGCACTTAGGTCAATGTGGAAGTTAGGTACTTTATGAAACTGTTCCCTGCTTTGCAGTTCTCCCTTTGAGCTGGGATAGAAGAGCAGTGTTAATCACTTCTCAAGGGCCCTGCAAGACATTGCCACGGTCTTGTGAACATCGCTGATTGTGTCTTCCAAAAGATCTTGCTGGGGCCATGGAGCTAGGAGGAGGAATAGACAGCTGTGGTAGCTTGCTCTGTTAAGGGAGGCACCTTAGGTTTTGCTCTCCAGGTTACCTTGAACAACTATGGTATCGTCCACATTTTTCCAGCTGCCAGTAGGGACAGTCAAGAAGGTCAAGAAACACAGGAGGAGCTGGTTTTACCAAGATATCCCTTCATTGTCTGCAAACGAAAGTTGTATTTCCTTGTCCTTCGGTACTGCTTCCCCTTTGGGCTGTGTAAAGAGGTAGAGGCCGAGCCTTTCAAGCCTCATACCAGGAGGAGATGGGGGCTCTGCAAAGTCATGTGAGACCTGGGAGCAGAGCGGCCACATTCCAGTAACTGGACTGAGAAGACATCGAGGGATGTGAGGTGTATTTGGAAGGAGCATAGGAGCAAACAGAGGGAATGAAAGCCAAGATGGTCTCCAGCAGATGCTGGCTGTGACCCCTGAGGAAAAGCAAGGTAGGATTTGAGCTGTGTGACACTGGCTAACGCAGAGATAGAAGTTGCTATTGCATTCCCTTCTCCACCCTGCATGGTTTGTGTCAACTGCCTCTCTCCAAGGCAGCCATTTCTGAAGCAGTCCATCACACGCTACAATTTTGCTTTCTGTGATGAAAATCACTTTTCTGCAAAGAGTAACATGATTTCTTCTCTAATCTGTGATTAAAGATCAGTGGACTTTTGCAAAATACCTTTCTGCTTTGCTTGAACACAATTATTCGTTCTGTTGTTCTGCATGGCTGACAGATATCAACTCCAGGTTTTTGGCATCACAGTACAAACCTCATCTACTTGAGTTTAAGGATTGATAACTCATTTGTAAGAGCAGTACCAGGTGGTTATCCTCTGTGAACTGGCCATGGAAATGGAGAGTGCGCAGTCCTGGCAAATCAGTAGGATAGGTGTCCAAAAATTGCTTTGTTTTATGAGGGTTGTACCTTAAAGATTTGATTCTGACAGTTTTCTATAGTTTAACTGCTAGTTTCTAATGAGGACTGTGCTGCTAAGCTCTTCTGCTCCACCTAGTTGGGGCACAGGTTGCTAAAGGATCTGATTTCCTGAATTACCCAAATGTAATGATGTGTTTGGGTCTTTAATTAAAACAAAACAAAACACTTCTGGCAAAAGGATACCTTTCTTTTTGCTTCTGGAAGGGTTCTCTCTTGGGTATCCTTGGCTCTGAATATGACCAGAATTAGTTATATTTGGGGCTGAAAATATCTAGCAATCAACCAAACCAGTCTATGTTGATATGGCAGGTCTGGAAAACACCCTTATGATAGTTGTATTAAGGCTTCTGTAGACGTTTACCAGCCCCTGGAAGTAGTCTGTAGCATTGCAGGGAAAGTTGGCTTTACATTATTTGTGCTGATCTTGTAAACTGCTTTTGGCTGAATTGTTTACGGGTGAAGCTGAAAGTGGACCTGCATAACAATCCAATGATTATTCTGAGCAAAGTTAATCACAAGCACCCCCCAAGGTAGTAAAGGAGCTGCAGTAGCGTGGCAGTCATCAGCGTGGGTAGATAGCAACACCGTGCTAGGTGCAGACATCAGAAATTCCTTTGGTGAATGAAGTGGGCAGAGTCCTGCAGTCGTAGTGGGGCATGAGGCAGGCGCTGAGCATCTCCACTTAGCGCCCTGCTCCCAGGTAGCAGGCCCTGCCGTGTCCACAACACGCTGAGAGCATTAATTTCCTTCTTGCATCACTGGGAACTGGCTCTGTTTATGCTGGATAGGAACCTAGGCTTTAAAAAACAGCAGCAACCAAAAGCAACAAAACAAACTAAAAATTACTATGGTATTGCTATGGTAACAAACATCTCGAAACGCAGACGGATCTCTCTATCAGCTTCAGGCTGGGGCTTTCTAGCCTGTGCCCTGGTGGTTGCATCTGCAATCGGAGACAGAAATGATGCTGTAAAGGGAAACAGCAGAGGGTTTATGATACCTTGGGATCCTTCCAAATATGAGACCTCCTGCTCCTTCTGCTTGAGGCAGGCTGGGAGCAGTCACAGGCTTTTGTCTGTGTTTGTCGTTGCCTGTTCACTACCCACCCAGGCAATTAGAGATGGGGGGCCAAATGCACTTTGCAGCACTGTTATAGCGGAGCACAAATGGGAGCAGCAATGGGATATCCTGCATTTTGAGTTTAAGAACACCTTGGTCTATCATCAGGCTTTTGAGAAGATAAGTTCGTTTTGCACGTAGTGTATCATTTGCAGAGTGTTCGACGGCAGGCCTGGGAGAAGGCAAAGGGAGCTTCAGCTTCTTCCCTGATACGGTGTTCAGTTGTGTGTCCAGTGGTTCTGGGTTTTGCTCTGTTTTCATTCTTGTTTTCCATTTTCACTCTCTTATGAGCACCGTTCAAATCAGCGAGGTAGGAGGGAACGTGCCAACAGCAGAGAGCTTTGAGTTTCTGGCTCAGTTGGAGCAGGTTCTTCCAAAGCCCACCTAAAGCATAGGCTGTCTTTCAGGTATCTTTCCATCTACAAGCATCTCCCGAAAAAATATGGCAGAACTGGGCAATAGGACAGGAGAAAAAGGGAAGGAACTTCTCCCAGTGCAGTTACAGAGGGGTAGGGACCCTGTAACTGTAATTGTGGAGGCTGATTCTTCCTGAATACAGTTTCAGGCTTCAAATTTGTTGAAGCTACTGAGCGTGAGAAATCACCAGGGACTTGATCTGGATGCTTTTGGTGTAACACTTGTTTCTGTTCTACTTTGTGTGTGATTGCAGGGGAAGAACTTGAGGGAACTCAGTCTCCTGCAGCAGGGCACATGTTGGCATATAATTATGTGCAGCCCTACCAGTTAATGCTTGCAGTGGACATGCATGATAGAACTTGCTTTACGTTGACAATTGTAATTCAGGGTTTCCCTTTGCACCGAATGCTTGACTCTACAACCTTAAATGTGCCTTTAAGTATTTATTTTTGGGGGGAAGGGGCAAGGGAGAGAGCTGTCTAAAGTGGGATAGACCTGGACAGACAGTGAAGAGGCCTTCGTCAGATTGTGTTGCTTAAATACCTGTTAATTATGGGGGAAAACTGAAAAATTCTGTCCTGGAAATCAGACAGTAGACTGCCGGAAATCAGGCAGTGTGTACCAGCTGCCTGGGTGCTGTCAGTCCATAGTCCTGCCATGTTCAGACTCTTGCATCCATCCAGCTACGTTAAGAAATGCATGTTTCAGCCTCTGTGATGCGGAATTACAACCTCATTTCTCTTTCATCTTCACCTTTTGTCACATCGGGATAGGCCTCCTGCATCTTGTTCCCTGCCTGTAACAGTTCGTTCAGCTTTTTACGTGGTTGGTTTTCTGGTTTGGTTTTCAAATTTAATTTGTGTGATATCTTTGGTGCTGTCTGTCCCCACACTTGCAAACATGGCTCTGCTTTTGGTTTTATGAATTACTTTTATATTTATTTTTTTTTAGAACCTACTTTGAACAAACCTGTCAGCACATTTCCTTTGTTCATGTTCGTTCATCTCTATGTTCCCTTCTGGAGCCAGAAATGCTAAACCCCGATAAGAGCCAGCCAGAAATGTGAAGAATGTCTTGACATCTTTTTCTATTTGGGGAAAGAAAAATGAATTGTGTTACAGACTTCATGTGTCTGACAAGCCCTATTGCATTTAACCTTTACCTCGCCACCACAACCTCCAGCTAGAAATCTATGCATTATTTGTCTTCTGGGTAATGAAGGCTATTTATCAACATATTAGTTCCAATGGTTTCAAAACATATTCCAGGGCAAATAAAGATTTGGAAGAAGGGGAAGTTCAGTGTGTTAAGCAGTCTGGTTTTTCCAACAGATTGTAATAAAATCGTGAGTGGGAATGAGTGAAAGGTAGCGGAAAACTGGGGCTTCAGTGGGTATGCAGAGACCAGTCCTGCTGGTTATACTCATTTGTTATCCTTCAGACGAGGAGGTTTTTTAAAAAAGCGTCCAATGAGTCTTGAGAAGGGAAAACCATCTTCCTCAACAGCATTGGTTATACTCATTGCCATACTTATTGCTCTCTACAACTGTCTGAAAGGATGTTGTAGAGAGGCAGGTGCTGGTCTCTGCTCACATGTCAATAATGACAGGACGAGAGGGAAGGACCTGAAGCTCCACTGGGGGAGGTTTAGGCTGGGCGTTAGAAATAATTTTTTCTCTGCATTGGTACAGGCTGCCCAGGGAGGGGGTTGAGTCGCCATGCTGTGAATTGTTTAAAGGGCGTAGAGATGAGGTGCTGAGGGATATGTCTTAGGGGTGATAAAGATTAGAGTGAAAGGTTGGACTGGATGATCCTAGGAGGTCTTTTCCAACCTAGGTGATACTGTGATACTCGCACAACGCTCCTCTGGGAAGCAAGAGGTTAGAATCACAGCCCCAGCTATCAGAAATGGACACCCATGGTTTTGTTATGACCCTTGCATGAACTTGGAGCTTCGCAATCTTGTTCACAGAGTGGAAACTGCTGAGCTGGTGGCTGGATTGTGAGCCAATTGTGATGGGCGAGGCAGCCTTTGCATGGTGTGAGGAGAGTGGGACTGGGCTGCAGGGCTCTGGGAGCATTCTGAAATGAAATTTAGGCAAAAAACTCAGTAGCTGAATATGTGGAGGAAAATGTCAGACATTTCTTTTAATAAATGAACTCGAAAATAGCAGCTCCCCAAATCTGCTTGATTAGACTTGTGGTTTAGACAGGCCAAAACCAGCTATATCCCAAGGTTTCTGTGATGATGTTATTGCTGACCTCAAACATTACTTGATTGGAAAATTAAGTTTTATGTCCTTTATCTTCACCTCCTGGGTCTTGACTTTGTATGTATCCGTCACTTTCTCTTCTGCAACTACAAAGGCAAAAAATTATTCTTTACAAAGAAAAGCTGTGAGCTCTCCTAACAACATAAGGCAGGAGCTGCATCTTTATGAGATGATCTTACAATACGAGACTTCCAACAGCTGAGAGCACTGTGTGTGCAGAGTCAGATGGTGGCTGCCCTTTGTATTGGGTATGGATTGATAGAGTAATGGATTTTAAAGATCCTCGCTGATCACTGCAATCATTGACTTTATTTTGACGCAGTTTGCTCCTGCAGAATGAGACAAGCAGTTGTGCGAGGGACCGCGGTGCTTGGTACGTGGTGGAACCGTGTTTCCACGCACGGTAGTTTTGACCATACCTGTCTTGAGTGTGTATTTGTGATGCCTGCTTCAATGGTTCTGCTCTTCCTTGTATGCCCAGCTCTTTCCTGGTTGGCAGTGATTAAATGGCAAAGCAGAGGGGCTGTTGAGGAGGCCTCTGTTAATAATGGAATCGAAGTCTAGAATGACAGAGGCCTGCATAGTGTAACACAGGGGTTTGTCATATTTGACAGGCGTATATGAGCCCATTGCATGATTCTTCATTGGTATGCATCATTGATTAAATTTGCAATTGGGGAGGTGAATTTAATGCCTTTGCAAATGGAAACCCAAGCAGGAGCAGAGCACGGTTCCGAGGATCTTGTCAGCTCAAATTGATTGCTGAGTCCTGGAATTGGAGCAATGCAGTCACTGAAAAATTAATCAAATAAAATGGAATATCATTTGGCTCCTAAACAAAATGCCAGTGGTCTGATGCTCTCAAATCTCCACTGACAAATAGACAATGAGTTTTCCACTATTAGAAGACAACGTTGCATGCCACAGGGCTGAATGCACAGCAGAGAACATGTCTAAGTGAACAAGGTCTTGTGCAAAAGGACTCATTTTTGTCATAAATCATGCATGCACGTGCACAATCACTATGGTCACTACAGTAAGACTACCAGTACAGCCCATGGAGACCATAGAATCATACAGTCTTTGAGGCTGGAAAAGACCCTTGGGATCATCAAGTCCAACTATCAACCCTACTCAGCAGAGCTCACCCCTAAAAGATAGATTTCCTGGCTCTGAACCTACGAAATACAAGCCTGCATTGTGAGCTGAAGGCCGTTCTTGAACTTCTCTAAGAAACCAGGTCATGATTCAACCAGGGGCAGCATGGTACCCCTTGGGCACAAAGGCAGGGCCCTGGGGCCAGACTGCACCCGGCTCTGTCTGCAGGATGTGCCATGCTTCCCACCTGTGTGGTGGTGCAGAGGTTGTACCAGGATCTACCTGGTGATTAACCTGGGGAGAGTAGAGAGAATTGGTGCGTAATTGGGTAATACTAAAAATCATGACTGTGTGAGCAAGACTCACCAACAACAACATGTTAGGGAAAAATCTTTCCTTGCTGGATGGAAGATGGGGAGAAATTCCCACCTCCTGCTGTGGGGGCTGGGTTTGTCCCTGGTGGGGGTGTGAAATGTCCCCTTGTCCTCCTGGCTCAGCTGCGCACGTGCGCAGTATTTCTCTGGAGTGAAAATGTTGGCTAGTTGCAAAACCACACTATTTCATTCTTAATCTTCCAATCTCCATTTAAAGCTCTTAACTCTTGAGGATGAATGATTTAAAAACGTACTTCCACTTCCTTTCTCTAGCCTTAGCAAAAAGCTCTTGCAGCGTGATGTCGAAGGCAAAGAAAATGAGCCCCAAGCTTAACATAATTAAATATTTTAATGCGTTGCGTGAGCAGTGCCCTCTCCTCAGTGCTAGCTGACCTCTCTGCTCATCCCTTAGCTAACTAGCTCACCGCTGACTGTTTTAGCAGCTTATGAGGTCTAAAGTTGCTTTCTCCTTCCCTGCGAAAATATCTCTGGTGGCATCTGTCACTCCAGACAGTTGTGATTCACTGGGAGGGAAAGGCTGTGGATGTAGGTCACTTGAGTTCAAAGGGAATAGAGTCGTACATCAGCACGGGAGGCACATACACAGCATAGTGGGGGATAGTGGGCATAGAGAGACACAGTTTATGTGACTGATATGTTTAATGAAGACCTAGACCACTCTCATGTAACCTGTCTCGCTGGCTTCACAGGTGCTCCTAGGTAACCGTGTGGGGATCATCTGTCCTGATACAGAATCCTGTTTGTCAGTCTGTCATGATACAGAGGCTATCAATCAGGGTTCAGGCAATGCCTAAATGGCTGCTGAGCATCTAACACTTAGAAGAAAAGTGACAAAATATTGTTTCTTTTTCTTTTTTTGTTTTAAGAATTCAAGATCACTTGGAAAACAGGGATATTCTTTTCTTTTTTTAATGTCTACAAAGACTGGGATATTTTTCCAAAACAAAAAAAACGCAGCTTCCTATAGTGCCTTTTTCACCCTAAAGGACCTCAAAACACACTTTTTGCAAACTGTGCATGTATAGCCTTTAGCGGAGCAGCATTTCTATGTGCAGCAAGTAGCTTAGATGGCTTTTGCGAAGGAGGTTTGCTGCGTGATGCTAAACAGATGTCTGAATGTGAACAGCTTGCAGTCCATGTGACCATGATTTCTCTGTACAAAAGCTTTGTTCCCAGAGGCGCTGTGTCCCCACTTACCCACTGGGATCTCTTTCTGACCATGCCACTAGTTCGGCGTGGGTGCCAGCATGAACTGCCTAGTCCTTTAAGTATTCGAATAGTGTGCTGTGATGTCTGTCTTCTCCCTGGCATCAGATGTTGTCACGGATATTTACGGGTAGAGAGAGGTGTGCTTGGAAAACAAGTGCAGTTTCAGGGGAAAACAATCCCACAGACGTCACGCTCCTCCCTCAGGCTGGTCCTCAGTCATTTTGAAGACCAACCCCTCACTATTTTTCAGGGTTTCCACCACATCATTTTTTAGTCTTGAAGAGAAATATAAAAACGTAAAGGTTCCTATCAGCAAAAATGGGAGTGTTTGTGTCGTGACAAAATTTCCTAAACAGGGGGAAAAAATGGCTTGACTCCAGGGTCTGAGACGAAGACTGAATGAACATTGAAGCCAGATGTACGTGTGTCTGGACACGTGGGTGTTTATACAAAATCAATGTATATGGATGTTGTAAGTGTATTATACCAAAAAAACTGTAATATGATTTTTTAGTTTTGCATAATGGACATCTGTGTGCGTTAGACTTCAAACCGAGGGAAGAGATGGGCCTTGGCAACTGCCTCACCTCATCTGGGACCTGGGTTTCTACGGTTCTGAGCAGCCTCATTTCTTAGAGCTGTTTGGAAGAGAGTGCCCTCAGGCATCTATGTTTGAAGCCCTTTTGACTTCCACTGCTTTGCTTTATGCAACACTCCTAAAAGCGAAAGACTAGAAGGATGCCCCGGGGCATCATGTCCCCTCCTTCCAGTTATAGGTCGTGTTTTGTTGCCTCTGGGCGACTAGGCTGGAAAACTTTGTAAGATCCAGCCCTTGCTAACTGCTCAAGATCTAGTCAGGATTACATAGCTGGGTCAAAGATGAACATATCTTTATGGAAGTCATTTCTTGCTGTATGTTACATCTCTTCCCTCCTATGGACAAGGTGTTGAGTGAAGTGTGTGGGGGTAAATTTAGTAAGAGACAAATCCCCTTGCGTTCTTGTTGATCCTCAGAAGTTAGAGGGCCTAGGGGCGGCTGGACTTATCTCTTAATAGTTATGCCAATTCAGAAGTGTTGCTATAGGCCCAACACCAGATTTGCAAACAGCCCATATGCTGTAGGCCCGGTTCCCTCCTAAAGGAGCAGTTGGTCACTCAAATAGCACATTTTATTACAGCTATAGGCCAAACACCAGATTCACAAGCAGCTCGTCTGATGTAGGCCCGCTTCCCTCCTAAGGGAGCAGTTGGATGCGCAAATAGCACATTTTATTACAGCTATAGGCCCAACACCGGATTCGCAAACAGCCCGCTAAAAAGCAGTCAGATAATACGAATAATACAATTTATTAACACTCGCAACATACATACAGATTCTTTTAGATTGCCGGTGATAAAATATACTTAGCTGCAGAATATCAAAAATATAAATCCGAGGAAAATACATACAGACATACAAACATACACTCGACGTAGCCGAGGTCTTAAATCATACCAAAAGGCCTTCCTTCTGGGATGGGCGAGGAGGACAAAACCCTCAGTCTGTCCTTATGATTTGGTGACCAATTCTCGTCCACAAAATAAGTCTGAAACAGAATATTTATAGTTCAGGTGTTTATTGATGTGTTAAGTGTGGAGATGGGATTGAAGTCAAATTATTAAGTGGTTTAGCAGTTGCACAAACCTTCCTTGGTTGGCCATAGAGCCCAGATGGTCTTCTACCAGTAAAAGGCCGTTGTGCTCCCTCCTCTGTCAGGAACAGTTCACTGCTGGGATAATAGGGATCTGATATAGCACCTGGCCCATTCACATTGGTGTCAATACAACACCAATTACCAGGCCTTTGCCCAGCCCCAGCATCTTTTTCTGAACACCAGATGTTTATTAGCAGTGATGGTTTTCAGTGATCTGTGCATTGCTACTTCCCATACAAAGACATGCAGGAATAAGATGAAATCTCACAAGAAGGGTGCTTCTCCACTGAGTCACTAAAGAGGTGGCTAAGTAGGATCACTGGGTGGAGGCTACATGGTTGCCTCAAAAGCAAGAGTGAGTTCTTAGACATGAAAGTAAGAAGTTGGGACTGTGGTAGGACAAACATCATCTTCCCATATGCTGAGAAGTTGGATGAGGGTAATGGTATGTGAAGCAATAAGAGAACCACCATGGAGATAGTAACTTAATTGCTCTTGGAGTTTTTTTGCTGCTCCCTCTTTAAACTTTCCCTGCACTGTTTGCCTCTTCTGTGTTGCCCACTTTCTTCCCCAAAATGTCTAGCTTGTGAAGCTATGGCAAGTCTGCTTGAAAGTTAGTGGCCAAGCCTTATCTATCAACACACTGTTGTGGTCTGTAAAGTCAGCAACATCCTGTTCATAAAGTCTTCACACTGACAACCCATGTCTGCTTGTTACAGACATCATAGGGGAGTGTGATGTTCACCTCATCCAGGCTGTGGGCAATAACACAGACAACACTGTGCTATCTTCTGTATCACTTGGAGGAGGCTCTGAAAGTAGCATCCAAAAATTGATGAAATTGGTATTTCTGCAGAAACCCAACAGAGGGAAGTAATTGCTGTTACTTTCATGCCTTGTACATGATTCCTGCCTTTTCAGGACAGATGCTTGAGAACACTTTCTTTGTCAGCAGCTCAATGTCTGGCAAAACTGTGAGGGAAGAAGAGAAGAGTAAAATAGGAAGTGTTTGGTGGAATTCCATAACTTTGTAACTATGGAAGAAGGAATGGAGAGAAAGGGTTTCTCAGGGCAAAAACAGAGGAGAGCAGAGATGCAGTCTTGCAGAGCTGGCAGACAATTAGCTCTGCACGGAAGGCAATAAATGCCAGGAGACAGTGGCAAAGAATTGGGAGCTGTAGAGGCACCTCGGGCAAGCAGCCGTGCTGGAAAGCAAGCCCCACCATACTTGCCCTGCTTCTCACTCCCACCATCCCTTGGCAACTACAACTCCTTCACAGGGCCTGGAGAAACCCTGAGAGCTGGCAACCATGGCGTCTGCTTAGAGAGCATTGAAAATAGCCTCTGCTGGTGGCCCACCACTGGTCTCTCCAGTGCAATTTGGAACTGGCAGCAGGAGCTGATAAATTCAAGCAGCTTTGCTGTTTCCATTGTGTTACCTCAGTTTTTGCAAGCTGCAAAAAAAACATTCACATGGGTCTCTGAGCTCCTCTGTCAGAACTTGCACTTCTCGGAGAACAGAGATGGTTTGATTTAACTCTGGAAATTTTTATTAACATTTCATGACAGAAGTTCTGTAAGAGCATGGTTCCTAAACCACATTTAAAGTGCTTTTCATGGTTAAACACAGTATGAATAAAATAGGCCCTGTGCTGTCAGGTGAAGCCTTTTCTCTGGAAGTATTTTGAGTGATTTTTCGGAGAAGCGTACAGACTATTTCATGAGACATGGCAAAAGCCACGTGCTCACTGGGATTTCTAAAGCCAACTGGAAATGCAGCAAACCCTCTAAAATGCTCTTGGCAACAGGCATTCAAGAGACACTGTCTTGCAGGTTCAAGCCATCAAGAGTAGCTTCCTCTTTGGAATTTCTTGGGAGTTGCTGGAGCTCTGTGTCCTGCCCTGTCTGTGCCGTTCATAGTCCATCCGTGTGTTTCCATATGGGTTACAGAGCTAAGTAGCACTGGCCTCTGTAGCATCCCCAAGCACTGCTGTGCTACCCAGCATCTGATTGCTGCTGCTGGTGGTGCTGTGGTGTCCTGTCTCCTTTGGAATTTGTCTTCAGGTCACTGACACAGCGGAAAATTTCGCCCTGTGCAGGCCTCAGCAGCTCCACTGTGGTTTACAGAGGTCACTTGGCCCTGAACTTTGCTCTGAGGAAGGGGACTTGCTCATCCATTAAGGTTGTATCTCAATTCAATGGTTTGGAACTGGCGTTAAACCATTTCAGAGGAGTGACCTCTGCTGATTGGGGTCGGACCTGTAGGGCTGGTGGGAGGGAGGTGCTGTAGGGTTGGGGGTCATCACAGTGGCAGAATGTGAGGCTGGGGCAGGGAGACCTCAAGAGGGAGGAAAGTTTGGTGAGGTCGCGACTCCCTGGCTTGCTTTGTGTCCATATTCATCAATTAGACCTTCTTGGCCAATTAGTTCTTCCAGGGAAAGATACTGGGGATAGCTCGTGATTGATGTCTTTCTGTCCTGGGGTTTGACAGAGCTGACACTGTCATGAAAATGAGCTTAAAGGGAAAGCATGACAGCCCCTTGCTCCGTTTGGTGTACTAGAGCCTGAACACTTGTAAGAACATGTGCAAGAGCTGCAAAGTGTGCATCCCGTCATCTCAAACTGCTGTTGGACTAATTTCACAGTAACTGGAAAATGATTAGTTGAACTTACCTTGGAGAGCTTTGCATACCGTACTCTAGTTAAGTAACGATTCCTCGTGGCCCCTGGAGTATGGTTTCCAAATTTGGTCAAACCTGCTGTTAAAAATTAATAATCTTGGGACTCCGAAGTGTTCATCTGCTGTGGTTTTAGTGGCTGTTTGCATGATACAGGAGCTGGTGTGTCTGTGTCTATTGGCACCCGGTGACAGTGTGCAGAGTGAGTGGCGTTGTCTATATTATATTCCTGCTGTTTCACAAGTGATCGGGGATATCAGGGTGCTAGTTGAGAAATGAGGCTTTCAAGTTTTCACAGATATGCATGAGATTCATTCCTTTCCTTTAATCCCTTGCTTACAAAGTTCATTTTGCTACTCAAATAGTTTCTGGTCTCTTGAACTGTGTGACAGCACAAGCAGGAATGTGCTTGCAGCAGCAGCAGAACGTCTCAGTCCGTTCTGACACTGAAAGGGAAAAAGCATATGTGAAAATGAGAAATGGGGACATGAGCTTAGAAGGTTTGCAGTATTTCCTGAGATTTTGCTCTGTGAATTGTGCTGGAGGTCTCAGCAGTGTCTGGGATGAACCTTAATTTGTGCAAACTACTTTGCTAATCCCTAGTCTAGACACTCGCATTTCCAGCGCCTATTCATCTTTATTTCTGCTTTGATGGAGCAAATTTTTGCGTCCTATCACAGAGCATCAGTCAGAAAGAGCTGAGCTCTTCTGCTCCCGTAACTCTCACTTGTAGTTCCAGCCTCGAGCGTGTAACCACACAAAGAACTGACGGGTACGAAGTGTCCTGATGATGTAGTAAAAGTCTTGACTGCACTCAGCTGTACGTACTGTGCCTTTGGTATGCCCAGAGCTCATATGTGCTTATCTCGACTTCTTCCTGAAGGGAGAGGTGTTAATGTGAAGGGAGAGGAAAAGGAGGGTGGACATCTGTGCATCCTCCTCAGAGGGTTTGGCAGGGGGCGGAGTACCTGTGCTGCTCCTGTCAAGTAAATTTTGAATTAACAGTGATAAATGTCTTGTAGTCAAACAGCTATATTCTCCGAGAAGAATCTGATAAAGCAGTTCAGTCCTTAAAGATAACCTTTGTATTCGCTTTGCCAGGCTCTGTTCACAGCTGTCTGGGCTCCACTCAGGATGGTGTTTGCTCTCTTCTCTTAATCTGACTTTGCTGCTGTGTGCTTTGTAAGGAACTGTAATATCCAGGGCTTTTCTGAGCCTTACTGTTTCTGCTGGTTTTTATTAGCCCAGACCTGATGAACCGTAGAGGTCTGTGGTGCCTTTACTGAGTTGCATTTATTATTTTCAGACATTTTCTTCTTCTGTGTGCTGAGATAATTTTTAGCTCTAATCCTGTTCCTCGCCGTCTCTGACATTTCTGCTGGATTTCCTGTGGATTTGACAGACATGCTCTGTCCTGACATCCAAGGTACTTACAAAAATACTGAATAGCACTGGATCCAGAACCAAGCCCTAAGACCTGCTGTTGCCATAGCCCCTCTGCTTTCACAGAGAACTGCCAGTAATTCTGCCCTGACAGTGGCTTTCCAACCTGTTCCACCCATTCCATAATAGTTTCACCTAGTTTCATCTCTTATTTCTTTAGCTTGCTCATGACAACATCTTACCAGCCTGTATCAAACCCCCCCAGCAGACTCATGATGTATCTATCTCCTGCCTCTCCACACCCTTAAGACTGATCACTTCATTGCAGGAGAAAATTAGGTTGATGTGATACGACAAACCTCAATTGGCCCCTATTTATCAGCTTGTTATCTTCTTGGTGCTCACAGATAGAACAGTTGTTTGATTGCCTGTTGATTAGCTGGCTCTCTGGAAGCTGAAGCTATGCCCTGAAACATCCCGAGTCATCCCTTTTCCCTGTTAGAAGCGAGCACAGGGATACTGGCTGAGACAAAAATGAGCAATGAATGATCTTAACTGGCAATTAATTCCCAGTGCTCTTCTACCACCCTTGAAACTTGATGTATAAGTAATCTGAGGACCATAGGACCTGTATCTAGTATCTAGATAGGATCGTATCTACTGTATCCAGAGAAATTACCCCTAATGGTTCAACTTTAAATGTGTCATTGATGTGCCCTCCTGTCCCTGCCTGCTCCCTGGGGCTTGGGGACTTTGGGGGCTTCCTCACACCCTCCCCATGGCCCTGCACCCCATGTCAGTCCCCTGGAGCTCTCTCCACCCTGCTCATAACCCAGAACCCCAGGAGCCATCAGTCCCTGCCCCAGCAACATCTCCAGCTCCCCTCAGTCCTACCAAGGTGGACCCACATCCCAATCTGGCCCCAGAGAGGTGCCCGATGCCCAGGGCTGGTGCTGCTCAGAGCCCTGCCATGGGGAGCCCTCGGCGCTCGCAGTGCCCTGACAAAATGAATCCTGAAGACTTCTCACCATTTCCAGCATTTTGCAACACGTCCTAGTAATATAGACCCAAACCAGCTGTTACTTTTCCAGGGCTTGGGGAGGCAGAGATAAGTAGCAAAGGGCAAGGGAATCACCGCAAAATATTTAAAGGCGTGTGATAAGCTGGGCTTTTGCTACAGTGGATGAATAAGTTTCTTTGTGTTGAAAACAGTGGTGCTTTTTTTTTCTTTTTCTTTCTTTTTCCTGTAAAAGTACATTTGAATTTGTTCTTTTGTGGTGAGAAAGGAAAAACTGAGCATCAGCCTGACCTCGTCTGTATTGGGCATAATTTTATGCCTAATTTTATACCTTCTCTTTTTTTTTTTTCCACACTTCATTCATCTTCTCTCCAAATGGAATAGTCCTAACCTTTCATTTCTGTTGATTGGCTTTCTTTCTGGAAGCTGAAGATACGCCTCAGACTATTTATTTTTAGCCTGAAAAAAAAAAAGGAAGCTGAGGGGGGACCTCGTCACTCTCTACAGCTACCTGAAAGGAGGTTGTAGAGAGGTAGATGCTGGTCTCTTCTCACAAGTAACTAGTGATAGAACAAGAGGGAACAGCCTCAAGCTGCACCAGGGGAGGTTTAAACTTGACATTAGGAAAAAAAAATTCACAGAAAGGGTGGTCAGGCACTGGAACAGGCTGCCCAGGGAGGGGGTTGAGTCACCATCCCTGGAGACGTTGAAAAGCTTGGGGACACTTAGTGGTGGAATTGCCGGGGTGGGGTAAATGGTTGGACTTGATGATCTTAAAGGTCTTTTCCAACCTAAATCATTCTATGAATCTGTGATTCTCTTCATGCTCCAGTAGCTTCTATCCAGAGACCAGTTTGACAAAACTTGTGCTCTGGCCACAGCTGCTGAGCTGTCGCTGATTTCGTGTTCACGATGGTTTCAATTTTCTCTGTCCCGTTTGCAGTGCACTCGATTTGCTGTATTTCCCATCTCGGCAGACCAAATTCAAGGTTTCATTGAGCTGTCCATGGGGACGCCGAGATCTGTAAGCTGAGAGGTCACGGTTCGTTTGAAATCCATCAATGTGCATGAGTAGTTCAATTTGTTTCTTCTAATGTGCATTATCTTGCGTTCGTCTATGCTGAATTTCATTTGCCATCGTCTTACCAACTGTCTGGTTCTCCTAGAGCTGTCTGCACTGCAGGGAAAAAGGTGCAGAGGTGTTTGCTATTCGAAGTTCTCTCCTGCTTAAGGAATTTGCCGTGGTGGTGGGTATCTGGAGTTGTTTCCCAGCCCTCTAAGATGGCTCAACCAAAATGCTGTGTGGTATTGGGGACCAGCCGCTGGTCTCTTACCCTCTAAAACACCTAAAAGGGGCTTTATAGTGGAGTGAGAAACACGATCAAGCCTGGTATTAGAGGGTATCCAGACGATTTAATACAGAAGGATCTCAAGATCTGGGGATTGTCCAGCGCTTTCGATGAGATGCGGGTATGCCAGCATCTGCCTTTTCCAGCAGTTTTGGGGAGCCCCAGCGCTCCTTTGTACAAGGGTGGGAGCATTTTATGGCTTCTCCATGATATGATCTATCAAACAGCTACCGTATACAGTTTGTTAAACTACTTTAATTGAATAAACAATCCCTATTGCTTTAGAAGACAATGTTTTCCGAGTGCTTACAGTCTCACATGTTCTGTACCACAAGTGCTAAGGAGAATTTTGCTCTGCCTGTGCTGTCGGGAGCAGAAGCTTTCATCCCAAACTCAGCTGGTAGGGAGAGCAAGGCCCGCAATTTTCCTTGGAGAAGGCAATTCTAATATTGTATCTGCAAGGGCTTTCTCCTTCTCTTTCCAAGCTCTTGCCCGTCCTGCTTTCCCCTGTACCTGATGTGTGGCAAACAACCTGGCTTACTGTACACACGTCTGAACTTATTACCTGTGTCTAAACATGAGTCAGCTGCTCTCCCTGATGTTCCAATGCTTGTCTTTGCTCTAGATGACAAGATCTCCCCAGGGAGAGAAGAACAGCAGGAGGGGTTTTGATGAAAAGGCTTACTTGTCCTCAAAGCAGCTGAAGGCTGGAGAAGACCCCTACCGCCAGCACGCTTTTAATCAGCTAGAGAGCGACAAACTCAGCAGCGATCGGCCCATTCGGGACACCAGGCACTACAGGTACCGTGCAGCTCTTGCTCCAAGCCGTGGCTGCTGCTTGGTGAGGGGAGTCCACTGCCCTCCCGTGTTGTTCTACAACATTGACAATAGATGGTTCGGGTTTTTCGTCACCAGCAGCATTTTGTTACTTCATTGTAGTTCATGGTTAACCTGGAAAGGTCTAAACCGCGGAGACCCTTGTCTAATTCAGCCCTAGCTTGTTGCTTTTCTAGCATCTGTTCACCCAGGTCCAAATATCATCTTGTTTCAGCACAGCCCCTCCACTGCAGCTCAAATTGCTCATCTGACAGTTGTTTTTTGCCCAACTCCCTTCGTACTCATGGTTTCTCTCACCAACCTTCTGTCCTGGCTGCAAGGTACACTGTTGTTGCAGCCTTGCTTTGCTCTGGTGTTCCTCACCTGCTGTGCCCTGGCTGTCTGAAGCTGCTTTGATGCCACCTTTCCAGCCTGAGCCATATGGTTTGGATGAAGGCTGCTGGGTGGGGATGAAACAAATGTGCAAATGCAGTGAATATTTTATGGCTTGCAAAATGCTCATCGTTCTGTCCTTGTTTCACCAGCATTGGATTTATTCTGCTGACTAAACTCATCCTTAAATTGCTACTAGTTTCTAGAAGGTTGTACCTTGAAAACTGTCGGGTTTTACCGACAGCCGTAGGTTGTTTTTAGTGCTGGGATAGTGTTAACCAGCCTACTTCAAAGGATAAAAAACAGAAGCGTTCTAACCGTGTCTGAAAAGCTTCCCTACCAGTATTTATTATTTACTGTTTGTTTTGATCTGTGGTAGTGTGCTTCTTGTGAAAAGCCTCAGCTATGCACTTCAGGCTGAAGAACATGATCTACATGATTCCCTGGAAATGTATGGCTATTCCAGCCCCAGCTTTGCAAGGATTCCCTTCAGCAGCGGGGAGCCCAAAGCAGTGTATAATCAGAGCAGATTTCCACCCTTTGCAAGGGTGGCAGGTTGGGAAGGAGAGAGCTGTGGTTGAGTACCTTGTCTTGTAGCAATATTGGAACAGTTGCTGGGATGGCAACTTAGAATTAACTTATTTCAGTTAATAGAAGTTAAACTGGGGTTGAGGAAAGCCCATCCTTGTGTCACTAGTGGACTTGGTTCCCTGTTTAAGGAGAGGGAGTCAATAGGTTGCTAACGTGTCACTTTTTCTTCAGGCATCCAAGCAGAGCTTGGGCATCCTTGATTCTACAAGCTCCTTCTGACCCAGAATGTAGCTGTTTTCTTGACCCAAAACAGAAAGAGGGACACCTATTAAGCACAAACTTTGTCCTTGTCCTCTGTGATGCTATAGTAATGCTGAGATCTTGGGAAGACTTCCCTAAATAACACATAGACCAACCTGTTCTGCTTTTCCACTTCCTGATGCCTTAATATGGTTTATATACATTACATCATGGAGTTAATTTGAAACAATAATATATGTGGTACGTCTCCTGTCTGGTCTCTGGTTTTCCACTTTAGTCTTTATCCAGGTTTCTTTATATGTTTGAAAAGTGCTATAAGAAGCTACTATCCACTTAATAAAATGTAGGATAAAGCAGGTAGGATTGCATGTGATGATAAACCCAGTAACGGTTTAGTAATAGCCTTAAAAGAGCAGTAAGTAAACATGGAAGTACAAGCAGTGGCTGTGAGAACTGAATCGTATTCCCTGCCAGGATGGATTCCATCTGTGTGGCCTTGAGTTGTTAAAAACACTAAGGCAGCATTTCATGTGGGCTCTTCATCGGGCAGGGAATTAGTGCAGACTGACGGCTGTTTGACGCTGGCTGCAGGTTAAGGTTAAGGCGACAGACACTCTGGAGGAACAGATCAGCCCAAATCTGCCATTCCTGGTGTCTGCCAGAATTGGATCCAGGATTCACATCTCTGAGTTGTTCTCCTCCGAGAAACCTTGTTCTCCCCAGGGTGTGAGCAGCCCCGGTGCATGCTGAGCCTGAGTTAATCCTTGGTTCTGAGTATGAACGTACATACCCAACATTGCAAAGTCAGAATGAGAAGATGGGAGGAACTGCTTTCCATTGCCAGCTGAGGTTTTAGTGTTGAACCTCAGCAATTCCCTGATGCAGATCACAGCACTAACTTGTGTTTTCCTTTCTGCAAAGCACAATGCCCAAAGCTTTTGAAGTGCTTTATACAGCGATGCCTGGGTGCACCAGCTCTGTGGAGCTTTATTATAGAGAACCCTTCGTTCATGTCCTATGCGTGAATAAACAAGATTTTTACATCAATCACAGGCGAATCCAGGAATGAGAGTCCACGATGTTGAATCTCTCTTCTCCATTAAATCCACGTGCCCTCTTCGGCACACAGCATCATGAATTTAGGTATCTCGGACTCAAAATTTTGCCTTTCAACAGGCAAAGTTCTTTTTAAGCTTTGCCAACCTTGGTGCAGGAGCTCCTGAGGCCTCATTTGCTGCAACTCAGCTGTGCCCTTTCTGATTTTAGCATATTATTCTCTTCTCCTTCAGAAATTATAGGAACTTCGCTGCAGTGGCTGCTGCTGCGTGATGTTTGACTTGCCCTTCTGCTCTCCCACGTTGCAGGTGCACTTCTGTACGCTACGACACGGACTTGCCGGCTACCAGCCTCATCATCACCTTCCACAATGAGGCGCGCTCCACCCTGCTCCGCACTGTCAAGAGGTGAGTTCAGCGAGGGGTGCTGGACCCAAATGATGGTACCTGGAAGGGCACTGGTGGAGGGTTAGGTACTTCCCAGCTTTTAGACAAGCAGGGTGGCTGTAGCATCCCAAGTGCTTATGGTCTACCCTTGAGCTTGCCCACCCTAGGACAGCTCAGGGGCTTGGATTGGCTATGTGGGCATATGTTCAAAAGCAGAGCATGTGTGCAGTTAGCCGCTGGACAGCCCGCAAGTCTTTCAAGCTGAAGGTGATGAACTCAAGGTCTTGTGGAGACCAAGCCTTTTCTGGCCTGAGCAGATGTTTAGCTAAACAGTTCCTGAACCTAATGGTCACCAGATCCTCCCCGGGGTTTTGTGCGCAGAGCCTGCTGAAGCTGCAGGACAAACGTACAAGTGCTGAAGCTATCTCGTACAAGTGTCTCCTCATATCTGAGTATCAGCAGTGGCCAAGTCTAATCTAGTAAATAGGTGGCATAGGGCCTGTCAGCATCCCCAAGTAGACAGACACATGCAGTTATCTATACCGCAAAGCGATGTTCCCGCTGCTCCTTCGCCCCTGCTTCCATCACTCCTGCAAAACCCAGAGAGGCTCTTTTCCTTTTAGTTTTCACCAAAACAAGTGCCCTCTGCCCTCTCTGACTTATCAAGCCATTTCTCTGAAGCCTGCAAGTGTCTCTGAAGCCCACAGGCAGGTCCAGGAGCAGCCTGTGGAGGCTGGAGGAAGCATGAATTGTCCAGGTAGAAGGTCGAGCTGATGGTATGACTAACAGTAATGCATTATTCATCATCACCGCTTCTTCCCCTGATGGATCCTGAGGGCTTAGAGAAATGTGCTTTGTGAATAAATAACAGACTTTTTCAAGTTGGCCTCGTGGCTGGAAGGCTGGGTTTGTGTCTGTCAGGTTTTGGTGCTGCTGCCTTCCCAGAGACCTGTGTATATTGCGTTGACACATTCTACCTTTTTACCTCTCTAATTTCCTTTTCATTTGAACCATAAAATGAGTTCCACAGAGCCACTGTTCAGCAAATGAGCAGATTTGTTTGGAACCTTTGCTGCTAGGGCAACGCGAGGAGGTTTCTGCCGATTACATCATAGGTCAGACAATAAATGGTTGGGTGCTCAGAAACCAGGGTAGTTGGATCCTGAAGAAGATCTCAAGGCAGCCTCTCAAATAGCCAGCTGCTGTGATAGTTAAAATGAAAAGAAGGTGACATTCAGAGCAGCAGGAACGCATAGAGAGAGAAATAGATATCCAGATCCTATGGAGGTGATGTGCACTACTGAGCAGTGGAACGTTGCCCATGAATTCACAGGCCAGGCTTGTTCAAAACAAGGTCAGCCAGAATAGATCGCTCAAGGCTGTACCTGGTCAATTTTTAGTGTCTCTGAGGATAGAGACTCTGCAGCCACTCTGAGCATTCTCTTCTCAAGGCTAAACAACGCCAGCTCTTTCAACCTCATCACATCATCTGATGCTCCAGTCCCTTAATTGTCTTAGTGGTCCTTCACTGGACCTGCTCCAGCATGTCCCACTTTTTCTTGTCCTGGGAAGCCCAGAACTGGACGCAGCACTCAAGATGTGCTATTACCAGTCTCTCAGATGTGGTCTTCTGCAAGCCAGAGCCCCCAACAAAGACCTTGACTAATAGGTGACCCATCCATCTGTTCGAACTGGTCCCTGCAATCCTCCTGCTGCCATTGGTGAGGTTCCGTTGTGAAGAGCTGGCTGAGAGTCCTGTCTTTCACCAAAACCCATCTGAATGTGTCAGGCTGAGTTACTGCTGCGAGTATAATTGTCCCTCAAGTCGCATGCACAGGCAGTGCACCAAATACTGTGGAATTACTTCACAGCACTTTGGGATAAGTCAAGTAGCAGAAGGACGGGACTGTTCTGTTCTGTTTGGTTGATGACCTGGCTGTGGGTCTGCAAGGGACCACACTGATATTAAGGAACAGGAGGCGTAAAATTGCACTCCCTGCTGAGTAGCCAGACTTGCAGCCTGTCATTACTTCTGTATCCATAAGAGCTTTCTTAAGCCAAGCAGAGCACGATTATTTCGATAATTACAATTGACCATTTGAGATGCACCTGGTGAAAGTTCGCTGTGATTGTGCTGTGATGGTGGGCCTTTTCCCAAGTCCAGTTATCATAATTACGCTGTGGGGATGCTATAAGAGGAAATTTTCAATGGCTGAAAATCTTGAGAGGCCCATTCTTTAGAGGTGAGTACAATATGTGCTACCGGTTGAAGCTTTCATACCTGAGATCTTTGCGAGCCTGGCTGTTGAGTGCCTGAACTTGCACACTCAAAAATCTGCGGTAGAAGTTTGGGAAATTCTAGGACGAAATATATGAAAAGGATCTTGGGCTCAAACTCATCTTAAATTAAATCTAGAGGGAGCCCAGGTGCGCTACCCTGAGCCAGATACTGTCCTCCTGTGTTATTCTGACAGCTCTGCAAGGTGACTCTGCTGAGTTCGCAACGCTTGTATCAAAAGGTCTTGGGAAGCGACACCGGGATGACACTCCTGCTTTCCTTTTAGGATGATGGTAACCAGATCCTGATCTGCAGATGCTTCTTGCACACATGGGCTCACACAAGAACCTCTGGCAGCTCAGCAGTTGCCAAGCTCTGGGATCTCTGCTGCTGGGTGGAAGCAGCAGCAGCGATGTGCTGTTGTTGCCACTTCAGGGTGGGAGAAATGCTTGTGTATGAGGGAGAGGTGGAAATAGAGCAGCGACTGTGGGGAGGAATAACTTCTTCCTTCCAGCACCCTCTCGCTTGTCCGTCCTCATCCCCAGAAGTGCCGTGGGATGCCTGCTGCTGCAGGCTCCAGCGATTTTCCTCCTCTGCCCTTGGTAAAGGCAACAAGCTGTCTGAGGGACCAGGCCAGGGCATCGGTGAGCCATGCTGCCCCAAACCCTACTGCTCCCACGCCCTTCAGACAAATTTTGTTTGTTTTCAGTGTAGAGGGAGACAACTGGTTAAAAATATCAAGCAAGAGACTAAGAAGGGAAGTAGGGAAAGGGAGGAAAAAAAAGGGGAAAGAGGTTGTCCAGCAGAACCTGTGAACGCGCCAGTTCAGATGGCTTGTGGCTGGCAGCCTTGGTCCTGCAGGAGATGTGTGTCAGTCAAGAGCTGCTTGCCTGCATGATATCTCTTCCTTGGCAGGATGTAGCTGTCACTTTCAAACAGGTTATTGGCTTGGCATACCATTCTCCTTCAGAAGTAGCTGTCATTCAAAAGGCATTTTGCGTGATTGATGTCTGTGCCTGATTAGTCATTAAGCGGTACCGTCACTTCTGCTGCGGTGACCATTCCTCCAGGAGGGAAAACCAACTGCTTTGTTGTCTGCTGCCTTTCTTTGTGTTTGTCTCTGATCTCAGTCAGCATGCAGGGATTGTTTGGTACGAACGTAAGGGTGAATAGTCAGGCTTTGAGTCAAAGGACCCGAACATCTGTCAGTGGTTCAGTGCCTATGCGGAGAGCTTGTATAAATTCTGATTAAAAGGATGCTGCTGTAATGCTGGAGCACTTGGTATAGCAACTCACCACAATAACAATTTAAATAATGGCAAAAGAAGGGATTATTTTAGAGCAGGGGAAGAAAAGATGGTCCTCTGCTAACATCCGGAATAAACAAGGTTATCTGTGAGCTGATGATGTATGGACAGGCATATCAGCAGAGGAGAGAAACTCATTGGCGATGCTGATATGGTGTCGTGTGACAGAGTGAGGACGCTGATACTGAAAGAAGAAGGAAGCTGTGAGGAGAGACAAAGGAGGTAGGGAATCCATGAGGCGATGGGGGAGCAGCCCGCGTTTCTGCTGAAGAAGGCAATTGTCATTAGGAACCCTAAGAATACATTTTGTGCCTAAAAGGCATTGATTGTCATGCCAGTCTCTGCACCTCACGGAAGGGAAATCCTGGGATTACTGTGTTCCTTGTTAAAAAGGCAGGCGAGACAAAGGGCAAGGAAGATGAAGGACCTTTCCCAAGGATCCACAGCTAATTATTGAGAGAAGAGCTGGGCCTTGAACAATGAGCTGTGAACTCCTCAAGGAGTGCTTTTTTTCTCTACTGAGGAGCTGGTAGGACAGATGAGGAAGAGAGAACAAAGTCGTTTGGGGTCTTTTTTTCCCAAGTTATGTCAAGTTGGAAGACCTGAAACTTATAGAGAAAATGTGAGCATGGCTAATATTCAGGCTAGTTGGAGAAGGTGCAGAATACAGCCATTTTCCAGCCGTTATACTGCAGGGTGCAGCCTGTCTGGGTTGGTTATGTTCTGCATTGAGTTTGCACAGACAAGAATATCAGCACAGGGCAACCTTGTCTGTAAAATATGCAGATGATGGCTACGCTGGGAGAAGCTGCACTTATAAATGCAAAGAGGAACGTCCTCCACCTCCCACCCCACCGTGCTAGAGGATCCAGAGCAGTGCGAGCCAAGGGAAGCAAATGGGATTCCGCTTTGAAAAATGCAAGCTCAGTCATCTGGGGACATATAAGCTCAAAATACAAATACTCTCCGAGTCATACGAAGCAGCATAAATCTGAAATAGAGTGGGATGTGATTCTGAGCAGCAGAGCAGTCAGGATTCTGCTGTGAGACAACAGCAAACTCCCAAACGGAGAAAACTTTGGCTCTGTATGCAAAGCCATCAGTGATGCTACTTAGCATGGTGGTAATAATTTCTCTACAGCCCCATTCCTGGGAGTATGGGGTTACTCTCATTGTCTGTTTCTAGTATAAAACGAAGAAGTTTTTAAAAAAATAAAATAAAAAAGCCAACAGTCTTTCTCCAGAATTGCTCACAACCAGCAGAGTGGGTGCCACTGAGTGAGGTGGGTTGCTAGAACTAGGAGGAGAGTGTTTGATCTCTGGTTTTAATATTGAAGCTTGCAATACTGTCCTCTTCACTGGGGTGCCCGAGTGTTACTAGCAATCTTGTTGAAGGCACTGAGGACCTGCCTGTGCAGAGAGGAGTTGGAGGAGGCTCGAAGGGGGAATGCTCTGTGTGTTTTTCGTAGAGCCGGGGCAGGGACTTGAAGAAGGTCATGAATCATAGAACCATAGAATTGTCAGGGTTGGAAGGGACCTCAAAGCTCACCCAGTTCCAACCCCCCTGCCATGGGCAGGGACACCTCCCCCTAGAGCAGGTTGCTCAGAGCCCCATCCAGCCTGGCCTTAAAGGCTTCCAGGGATGGGGCTTCTACCCCCCCCCTGGGGAACCTGGGCCAGTGTCTCACCACCCTCATGGGGAAGAACTTCTTCCTAACGTCTGATCTGAATCTCCCCAGCTCTAGTTTTGCTCCATTCCCCCCAGTCCCTGCTCTCCTCGGAGCCTTCTCTTCTCCAGCCTGAATAACCCCAGCTCTCTCAGTCTGTCCTCATAGGAGAGGTGCTCCAGCCCTATGATCATCCTCGTATCAATGAATGAATTGAAAAATTAATTCAAACGTTTTAATCAAACAAGAGGGACAAAGAAGTTGGAGTCAAACAGCTCGGACTCCAGGGTACGAGAGTGCATTGGCCTCTGAGGAAGGCAGAAGCTTTTATCCCTCCTCCTTGCCTTGTGGAAGCCTCTGTATCCTGCAGATGGAAACCCACCGCAGTCCTGGTGGTACTGAGGGGTATGGTGCAGCCAACCTGTGGAAAGTGGGGTGCTCTCAGCAAGTGTGGGGCTGGTTTGAAAGAAAGACAAGTAACAAGCAAAAGAGGGGAAAAAACACCAACCAACCCAAATCCAGAATATTGCCAAAGCAAATTGCACAGCGTAGCAGATTTATATCAGTCCCACCATCGATGTCATTATGGCAGCTCACAGAGATTCTTTTTCCTCTCTGGGTCCCTGCAGTGTCCTGAACCGCACCCCTCCCAGCCTCATCCAGGAGATCATTTTGGTAGATGACTTCAGCTCAGATCGTAAGTATGGACCTTTTTCCCTTACCCTTGTCTCTTCCTTTCTGTTTTTCATCTTTTTGTTGGCTCGGTTCAGTCCTCCTCCCTCCCTCCCTCCCTCCCAGTGATTCCCTCTTGTCTGTATGCAAGAGAAGAAGAAAAGGGAGGAGGTTTTTCTGTGTTTCGTTTACATCCACGCATGGCAGAGGCCAGAGCTTCTTTCCACTGAGTCTTCCCTTTCTGTCAGCTTGTCACTTTGGGCCAGGTTGCCAGAGATCTCTGTCTAGTTCCATTATGGGTGAGCTGTTTGCTGCTACCCACAGATCTGAGCTAGTGTACGTGAGCACGGTGGGAAGTTACAAACCAAGAGAGAGCGTGAGGATGCAGTGGAGCCTACAGAAAATTATTGCCTGGGGTTCTGCAGGCAGACTGGGGCGAGACTGTCTGCCTGCCTCTGTGCGTCTGGGCTCCTGGGTGTCCCTGTGAGAGACCGTGAAACAGTTATTGCTTTGGGCAGGGATGGAATGTCTGCTGCATCAGTCCCACCAGACCTGCAGATGGGAGGCTATGGACTCTTTCCATCTCTACAGTTGCTCTTGCTCCTGGCTGTTGTGTCGTAGTGGTGTGGCGGTGGAGGCAGAAGACTTTTTGCTTCTCCCATGAGGTGCGCTAGATTCAAGGACAATCTAGTTGAGTGCCACTTGTAATCATTGATAATTACTCCTTCAGAACACTTTACAGATAGCTGAGATTGCCCACCTTGGCCTGCTGAGGTAAGGAAGCGTTGCTCTTTTGATTTCACAGCTAAATACTTATGTAGATTTGGCCACGGTAAATTTTTAAAGGTGGATGCTGAGATTAGGCATTTAGGTTTCTGAGGGCCTTAGAGCTTGATTTGGATAAGGACTGAGCTGTGCCCAGCTACATGTAGGAGTTGGGCGTTTCTGAGCACTTCCATCAAACAATCCTAAAGCATCCCACATTCAGCACCTAAAAATTCAATTCTCAATGGCCAAAGTGCTTCAGATCAACACTAGTGGATTTCAGGGACCTGTCCCGCACAGGGCTCAACCAGAAACTCCCATTTAGGCTCTTATGTAAACAGAAAGATTTTTAAAAGCCTCTATCCTTTGACAGCTCTCATTTTTTCAGTAGCAGCTGGATATTTGCGGATACAGCTACTCCCCTGAGGCACCCTCAACGGAGGCACTTTAGCACATGTTTGAGGTCTGACACTTGGCTTTAATATCCGCCTCGGTTTCTCCAAAGTTACAGAGAGTCTGTCAGCTCTGACAAGCAGTTACAGTCAGAGTGATGTGCTCTGCTTCTGGAGGGTGAATGGCTTCATAAGGATTCTCGTACCTGAAGTTGTGACTTGGTCCAAGATAAGAGTGTTGCTTTCCCTTGTGCAGATGTCCAGCAAAATCTTGGTCATGCCACGAGGTGCACTTTGGCTAAGAAATAGGTGTTCAAGAAGAGGTTGGATGATGGACTCATGGACAAGATTTAGATTATGAGATAATATTGGGTAATAGGTTGGTGATAGTCTAGGTAGTAGGTTACAGGTTGGACTTGATGATCTCTATGGTCTTTTCCAACCTTGTTAATTCTGTGATTCTGTGATTCTGTAAGGGCTTTTGCTTTCTTCCCAGCGTGTTTGGTTTGTGGGAGGGCTGACAGTGGGAAAGTGGGGCTGTGGGACGTGAAAAGGAACACGGAGTAAACGTGGAAACTGGGGTCAACTTGATGGAGCAAGTTAGAAATTGTTATTCCTATGACTTCTTCTAGGGCGGGAATGGAGAGAAGGTAATTGAGAGCTAAAGCCCCAGTGTTCATTGGTGCCAGTAGCTTTTCCTCTCCATCACCTTCCCTGGTCGATGTAAATGAGGGATGCCACGGACGTCTGGCAAGCTGCCAGCAAAGCCTTGGGTTAGGCATCCACGGCTTCATGTAGTGGTGTCTCCAAGGAAGCAGATGACACCCCCGAGGCCTTTTATTAAATAAAATCAAGCAGAAACTACCCCAGCAGCGAACAGTGAGAAATGCCCAGATGAGCCACCGAAGGCAAAGCGAGCGGATGAGATCGCTTTATACGGCAGGGCTCTCTTTCACTTGGCACTTCAGTGATGTGCAGCTCTGGCTCCCTACGGTCCCTCCATTTGATCAGTGCTCGGTGCCACGTTGCCAGCACACACCCCGTGGTTCTTGCGAAGCGCCGAGTGTGGGAGGGCGAAGACCTGGCTGCTCAGACTATCAGGAAACACGGGCTCAGCTGTCCGAGGAGGACAGTGGTGCTCTTTTGTGTGCTCTTTAGACAGCAGCATTAAGACCATCAGGCTGATTAATGTGATGTTAAGTAAAAGCAGAATTTCCCCTGCCATGGAGAAGCAGGAGAACAGTCAATTGGAGCTCTCTGTTGAAGCGAAATCGTTCATGCGTGTGTGCCAAATGTGGTTTTTTTGCCTTCCCTAAGCTGAGGACTGCCAGCTCCTTACCAAGATCCCAAAGGTCAAGTGTCTACGAAACACCCGTCGAGAAGGTGAGTGTGGAAAGCTTTGGAGGTACAAAGATTTTGCAGGTTTTCCCCCATGGCCCTGTTTGCCTGCCAGCTGCTTACGTGTTGTTTCTTACAGTTACAGTTTGTTTTCTCAGTGTAAAGGTTTGGTATCCTAATTCGGAGGCTCTGTGGTGGAAGAACCTGGCCTATCTGTGGCCTGCCCTAGGTGATTTTGCTTTGGCGGGGGGGGGCGGGTTGGACTTAATAATCTCCAGAGATCCCTTCCAACCCCTGACATTCTATGACTCTCTGATTCTGTGATCAACTCTTAGGCTCCAGGGCTCTCATTTCATGCTTTAAATAATGAGAAATGGTGCCCACAGGTCCTGGCTAGAACAAGGACCACGGTTAAGACCTTTATAAATATAGATGCAGGTGTTAGTCCTGTCCTTTTAAACAATTAGTGCAAGATAACAAGCCATCTAGGAGATGTGGGGAAAGGAAAACCTATCAACTTAAAGAGATACAATTGAGGAAGGTTATTTCTCATACACCTCCTACGTGCATAAACGGTAGCGCAGACTCCCCCANACATGCCAGCAGCCCTACTGTCCAGGGCCTCCTGTTCTCGGCTGCTACAGAGGCAGGTACAGCCTAAGCTAGATGAGCAACAGGTCCCTGATGGGCTTTTATGTTCTCCTGCTAGAGCAGCAATTTGTGAATGCTTGAACCACCGATTTGTACCTCATGTGCTTCGTAGTCCTGTCCACCTGTACGCTTTGGCAGCACACACCACGGATCTCTTGCTCAGCTACCAGAACTGTGCTGGAGAAGCCAGACAAAGATTTACATGTGCATCTTTGTGTTTTCTGATCTCTGGCAGCTTTGCCAGACATTCAAGAAAAGCCTGACTTCTTTTCTTCCCCCCTTTTCTCTCTCCCTCAGGATTATACCCGAGTGGTGAGTCCAATCATTGATGTTATCAGCCTGGATAACTTTGCCTACCTGGCAGCATCAGCAGATCTGAGAGGAGGTGGGTGTAATGAACGGCTTGTGTAAGTCAGGCCTGAGGGATGGCGCATGAAAAATAATTGATGTTCTCTTCAGCTTTCCAAGAAAACACAGCGGTGTGCTTTCCTGATGGGTTTTCTGTCCTCTTTTTCCTGCGATTTGCAAAGTCAGATCTTGTGCAGAGTTAAACCAAAACCCAGCTAGAGTTTTTGACCCAGCTAGCTTGCATCGCTTTCACAACATCTCACAATTGCAAGACTTAGTTAACTGATTAAATCTATCGCCATGCCCTCCCTACACTACATGTACATAGTCCTTGATGGACTGTATAATCCTCCAGATGCCTTTACTACACTGGAATCTGACCGGCACTTCAGCTGCTGCTCCAATCTGTTAGGCTATCTCATAGCATCTTCTGAAAAGCATTTTCACCTCTCCTTGCAGCTGAACCCACAGTGCCTGGTGCTCTTCTCCCTCTCCTGTGGGTGGAGTTCACTGCCGCACTAGTTGCCACTGGTTCTGTGGCTGCCCTTAACAATGGTATAGCGTTAGTGACTGTGCTGTGCTCAACGATCCACCGCAGGCCCGCTATAAATAAATGGTAGTCTTGAAAGAGGTGGTGGTAACAATGATCTGCAGGCTTTTGTACCCAGAATACATCTCATCCCACAAAGTCCTTTGATTAAAGCCTCGTAACGTGTGCAGACAGGGAAGCGCAAGATGG
>WEIS01033467.1:0-16268 GCA_013389965.1 Todus mexicanus | reverse complement strand
GCTGGAGAACGGGGAGAGCAAGGGAGGATGCTCAGGAGAGGATGGGGGGCTGTGCAGCTGGGGTGGGCTTGGGGGAGTTTGGGGGTCTCCGTGGGGTTCTGTAGGAATCATAGGATCTTTTAGGTTGGAAAAGACCCTTGGGATCATCGAGTCCAACCGTTAACCCTACTCTGCAAAATTAACGCCTAAACCATATCCCCCAACACCACATCTAAAGGTCCTTTAAACACGACCAGTGATGGTGATTCAACTCCCTCCCTGGGCAGCCTATTCCAGGAGCTGACTGCTCTTGCTATAAAATTTTTTTTCCTAATATCTAGCCTAAACCTCCCCTTTTGTAGTTTGGAACCGTTCCCTCTTGTTCTATCGCTAGTCACCCGTGGGAAGAGCCCAGCACCAACCTCTCTGCAATGTCCCAAGAATGAAGGGGTCTGAGGACTCGGGAGAGGGTCTCTGTACAGTCTTGTGTGTGTGGTTGGGGGAGGAAAAGGGTCCTGGGGTTCACCCTGATGGTGAGGGCTTTCTAGGTTCAAGAGACTGGGGTTGGTGCCCCGTGGGAGCAGGGTAAGCCCTCAAGAGGTGAGTTCAGGCCTGTGATTTAATTAGCGAGGTGAGTGACATTCAGAGGGCAGAGAGCAGACCTGGCAATAATTGGGTGCGTGTGTGAAAGGAATCTTAATTTCTAGGCAGTCTGACAATTGCTGAGCAAGTACTTGGAGACAGTTCATGAAGTCCCCCATCTGGCCTGCTGCAGAAGACTTTTGCAGTACTTTCGTGCTCAGAGAGTTTCAGATTTAAACAGATTTGTTTACTTTAGGCTTTGGCATATTGAGGCTCTTGATTGGAGTTGGTGGCTGAAGTCTCAAAACAAGCATGTTGGCATCCTCAGTGGTTTGTTTTTCAGCAAGCATCCTGTATCTCCATAAGCTGAAAAATGAGCAGTGCCAGGCTTTATTTGCATCAAATGGACAAAATAAAAATATCTCCAGTAACTTTGAACTCTGTAAGCACATAGCAGACCAAAGACAGAGGACCTGGGGAGCAAGTAACACTAAACATTTTTTCCCCCCTATGGCTTCCTCCGATGGCGGCGTTCTCTTGCCGTCGCTTTTACATTGCGTGTGCTTGCTGCCAGATGCTCTTTTACAGATAGAGGATAAAAATGTCGGGCTTGTGGTTTAACTGAGTTTTTAAACAACTGGTTAACTGTGGAAATACTGAACGGTAAGGTTTGAGCTATCCTGAGTCTAGGGCCTGAATTCTGTATTAGTTGGATTTGCTCAGACTTCTGTGGTCCACTAGCATCGTTATTCATTAAGTAGCAGCTTAAGAAGGAAAATCTGTTGTTATTTTTTAACTTAAATTGCATCCTGTAATCTCCCTTATGGGTGTCTATTGCTAATGTGGCTAAAGTAATTTATTACTCAAGCTCTCTAGCTGTTTTATATCCCTGCAAGTATTGGACACTTAAGGATCTGTTCTACTTCTGTGACCCCAAAGGCTTGGATAAGCTGGAGTCTAATATAGAGATAATGTAGATTCCAGTTAGTGGCATTCAGATCACTGGAAATCCGTTGTAAGCTGAATTTTCAGAGTCTGCCTTGTGTTGTTGGCATGAACAGATTTAATTTTAGAGATGTTCTTTACATGGACTAGTTGTCGTAGGTAACGTGTAGTTTAATGAGACATCTGTACACATGCAATCAAATATCCCATAATTTGTGTAGTCCTCTGGCAGAAGAGGGAGAACTACAGGACAGATTTGTTCCAGTTCTTCACACCTGTGAAACCAAAACAAGCTATTTTAAAATGTTGTTTTGTAGCATCTGAATTGTGTTTGTGTACCATCAAGTTTACGGTTTAAGCATTCCTATTGGTGTGCATCGTGGTGTTTCAGCTTCTGTATCTTCTTTAAGCAAAGCTGTGGTTCCGCAGATGCTGGTCTGGTGTTTCGCAGTGGATGGGAAAATAGTGTTGCTTGGGAAGCTGAGGGTTGGGTTCAGTGAAGCTGCTAATAGGACCACAGAAGCTAGTTCCTTTCACCTTTTGTTTCTAAACAAACTCTGTCTGTGCTCCTGTTGCTGTGGTTGCAGGGAAAACTCTTAGACTGTCTGGAGTGCTCAGAAAGCCTGATGTTACATGGAGTTACTGCAGCCTGTGGTGTGTCTTCATCCTTCTTAATACTGTCCCCATACAGCTGTAGATCACAAATTTGATTTGGAGCAAATGTCAGCGTGCAACTGCAATTGAGTCTGCTGCTGGTGGTGATACGGTGCGTCCTCCCTGCAAAGCTGGAGCATCCCCAGGCTCTGGTGTAACGTCTGTGGTGCTGTACTCGTGCACGGTCTCTTCGCCAGTGAGGCTGTGCCAGTTCAGTGGCACATTGCAGTGCTTCGGCTCTCTTCAAAACCAGAGTTTGGTGTCTTAGGGAACCATGGCCTGTGTTTTTAATTAGGTTGTGGCTCTTTTAAGTGAAATAGTGACTTGCTTAAGATTATTTGTGGCTGCTGTTCTTTCTGTGGCGTGGAGGCAGGACAGACGCTATGGTTTATAAGGAAACCTACCCGCTACTTTCCTGTACGCTTAGGCCAGATTTCCACCGTTAGGCTCTGTGATTCTGACCACGTGTCTGCCTTAGGAGGAGTTGTTTTGAAATCTTCAGAACTTTACGGAGAAGAAAACTAGAAAAATCTGGCTTTTCTTGTGAGGTGGATTTTTTATTTTAGAAGAAGCTGTGGAGTTCTCATGGTCTGAAAGCAGGAGTTGCTTTGCTTTATGGCAGGCAGATGGTCCCTCCATTGGAAATACCTCTTGCCATTCCCATGGAAATGTTCCCAGCCATCCAAATTCTAGGCCTTTGGGGAAAGAAACCATGGTTTTTGCATACTTGAATGTGTCAGGTTCCACTCACGCCAGGCAGGATTTGGTGATAGATAGGCTAAAAGTAGAAAGAGAGGAGAATTAGTCAAGGGAGCTTGGCTGAGATGACTTAAGCATTGGCAGCAGAAACCAGAGGTGTTGAGTGAGAGTAGGGGCGAGGTACAGGGTGATGCAGAGTTGAGGAGGAGGAAGAGTTGAGGAGGAGGAAGAGAAGAGACATTCAGAGCGCCACAGCCCTTTGGAGGGTCCATAGCTTTTCGGAGTTGGCTTGTAGCTTTTTGGATTTGATTCATATGGACAATTTTTTTTGGACGTGTGCATAAACCGGAAGAAAGTAGCGTTATTCTTATGGAGTGTCTAACTGTATAGACATACCACCACCTGAATTTGTCACTTCTCTCCAGTGACTGCCCAGTGATGCTAAAAGATGATGTTAAATTAGTGATGAGTTATTCAGTAGAGGGTCTGTGCTTGATTTAGTGACTTTCATTCAAATTGTCCTTTAAAATCAGAATGTGCTGTTTGCTTAATGTTGAAATGTTCCATTGGTCTGCTTTTCATAGGATCCTGTGAGATAAAAGCACATGTATCCCTGCTTGCTGGGTAATTAATTATGGTTTAGAGATTAAAGTAAAAAGTATCCATTAATATTAGGTAGCTAGCTTTAATAATAGTGGATTTGATCTGGTCTGTTTAAAGTACATAGCATTATTTTGCACTTAATGCGTTCATGGTGCATCTCTTAGACCTTCAGCTGTAAGTTGCCGGCAGTTCTGCAGCTCAACCTCAGAGGAGACCTCAGGTTATACCTTCTGATGATGAGGACTAGAATCAATAGCTGCCTGTGAAAACTTGGCTTAAGCAGTTTTTCTTGCGTTGCAGGCAGTTCTTTTGCAGCATTTGTGAGATAGCACCTAATTGTTCCCAGCAGCAGCAAGATGCTTAAGCAGTGAGGGCAGGCTGTTCTTGCAGAATCTTTTTTGTAGACTACATACCTGTCAGCTCTGAGACTGGCCTTAAGGATAGCCTGCCTTGTCACATGGCTCTTTTATGGATAGATCTAGCCTGAAGGCTAAATGAGACGTTAGTCCTGTGGGGGACAAATACCATGTTACCATGTAACTAAGGGCTACTATAACGCATACATGTGGGGAGGCCAAGTTAGAATCACAGGAGAATCTTAAAATCCTATGAAGTTTCAACTGAGTTTGCAAACTTAGTATTCTTTGGCCTAGGTTATTCTGAGTAATCATATTGAATACCGTCTTCCATTGGTTTTATATTTGCACTTACAGAGTTAAATTAATTTAACATTCATGTGGCTTTTTCTTAGGTGTTCTGGACTTTCATTTGAAGCTAGGGTGCAGCTTGCTAAAATGAGTTGTCTGAAGGAAAGATGCAAAATTGATGCAACATCTACTATAGCAGAGGGTGGGTGATTTGCTTTTTGTTTTTTAAATTGTACTGCTGACTCAGAGTGGTTGAGGTTGGCAGGGACCTTGGGAGCTCATCTGGTCGAACCCCCTTACTCAAGCAGAGCTACCTAGATATAGTTTCCGGCACTGCGTCCAGAAGGACTTGAACATCTCCAGGGATGGAGACTCTGCCACCTCTATTGTTAATCTGTGCCAGTGCTCAGTCACTCTCACAGCAGAAGAGTTTTTCCAGATGTTCAAACAGGCCCACCTGTGTTTCACTTTGTGCCCATTGCATCTGGTTCTGTCACTGAGCACCGCTGAGAAGAGCCTGGCTCTGTCCTCTTTGCACAGCTCTTTAGATATTAATGTAGATTGGTGAGGCCCCCTGAGCCTTATCTCCTCCAGACGGAAGAGCCTCAGCTTTTTTAGCCTCTGCTCCTAGGAGAGATGCTCCAGGCCCTTTCATCATTTTTCTGGTCCTTTGCTGGACTATCTCCAGTAGCTCCACGTTTCTTGTGCTGGGAAACCCAGCATTGGACCCAGTATTTCATGTGTGATCTCACCAAGGCTGAGCAGAGCCCTGGGAAATTATAGACCAAATGCAGCTTTGTGAGTTTCAGACAGAGGCTGAATTATCTCCTACTTAATGCAGCAGTTGATCAAATAGTGTATTGATTTTACAGTGTGGAGCAGTTTTCAAAGTGTCACTATTTTGGGGAGTTTCTGTCAGAAGTACTTTATGGTGCTTGCGCTACGTTTGTAGTAACTGGAGATCCTCTTATTCCTTTGTCTGGCACTTGGTTAATTGTCCTGTCATGAAAGGGAGCTGGAAATCAATGTGCTGGGATGAGCTGGATGCTCAAATTATTGAAAGGTTGAAGTATTTATTCCTTGTGATTCTTGAAATACTTCAGGGCCTTGTTAAAAGCCTACCCATGCCTGTCTTTGACAACACCAATACCTAGGCTGCCACCAGCGAGCTAGCACTATGAGTTTTGTTAGTAGCACCCACGACAGATTTTCACATGAGGTGGTAACTTACAGATGCTTGTACGTGATGCCTCTTTAGGACCAAGAAAGATACAGCAAAGAGCCTTTGTGTGGCTGCAGGAGGATGAATGAGATCGCCACTGAAGAGCAGGTTTGAGTACCCTAAGGTCTCAAAGCGTCTGTGGTACTTGACCTACAGTTCAGAATCTGGTTCTGTTGTATACATCTTCTTAAACCTTCATTTTAAGTGCTTGACTCTGAAGAACGGTGGCTTTTTGCATGTTGTACGCAAAAATAAGCCTTGCGTTGCTATGGTCTGCACACCTGTCTTTGCAGAAGTGCAAAAACCTGCGTGTTAGTGCCTCATTTTACCATTCAAAAAGGACTTGAAATTCAAGTTTACTGTAGGTGCACGCTGCTGGATGGAAAGCAAGCTTCTAATCTTCATAGATGTCATGCACTGTGACAAAACTGAATTACTGATGATGGCCTGAAAATATTCTGATATATTCCAGGATAATTCTTTGATTACCTTGCCCTGTAAAGCCCTTTAGCCCAGTGTGTGAGTGGTGCTTATTAGACAGGCTTTTCGGTGGTGCAGGCAGATGTCACTCAAGTCCACTTTGGAGAAATGGAGGGATTAAGGCTGGCAGGGTGTTTGGAGGGTGCATGAAGCAACATCTGGCCGCTTGCAAGCTGCAGCAGGTTGTGACAAGTTACTTGACTCATGGAGCTGAGCAATCTGTTTTCATTTTGGAGCCTTCTAGTGCACTTGAATGCTTGTCTGTCTGATTTACCCAGTACCGTGATTCTTGTTAATATTGTTTCGAGGTTTATTAGAACAAGCTGCATTCGAGGTTTCTCTACCCTTTTCTATTACCTCACTTTTCATTTGCAAAGTTCAAATAGCCTGTGGATAGCTGTTTCTTCAGAGATGCGTGGAGTCATATAAACCCTCAGCAATATTTGTAATGCTTGCAAACTGGCAGAATGTGCTTCTAGAAGTCTGAAATAGCCTGAAGGCCATCAGGAGTGATGCCACGAGATGCAGCCTGTAGCCTGGGTTAGGATTGCTTTGAAAAAAATTATTCTGTGGGACTTCCATTAAGAGGGAGGTCGAGGAAATACTTAAGTCTCTGTGTCTATTGATTTACTCAGAGTTGTTGAGATGGGTGGTTGATTTCTGGCCACTCTTTCTGAACCGTACCTGGAGAATGCAATTTGCTTCTGCGAACTGGCTGTTCAGGAGGGGCTGCTTGGGCAGCAGGTGGCTTGGCTTCCTCCTGCGGCTCTCAGTCTTCCCTCAGCCCTGGAAGGAAGCAGCCATTTCAGCTCCCAAGAGGCCAAGGTCTGTTGGTGATAAATGTTTGTGGCTCTTGTAACATTTGTGTGTCAGGGACTTGGAAGAAATCTGACCTCTGAGACTGAAGACAAACCTGATGGGGGCAGGGAGAAGGGGAAATCCCAAAGCTGTATTCCTTGCTGCCGTGATTTTACATCTGTGTTCTGTTTGGCAGCATCTTATTTATCACTCTTGATTGTTGACCTCTTTGAATACAAGGTCTCTTTCTCTCTCCAATGTGTGGATAGAATGGGAACAAGAGAGAGGAAATGGAAGCAAAGAACTCCCTGCAGCCGTGAGAACAGCCAGCAAGATGGGCTGGTGGTACTGGGAAGAAGGCAGGGACTGAAACTGCTCCTAAACACCACGTGGGCAGAGGGAAATACAAGCGATAAGGATTGTGCTCACAGGCTTGAAAAATCCTAGGGTATCATTTTCCTGAGAGCGGGAGCTGTAGAAGCAGCTATACTGTACGCTCTGGTGTGTGAGTACTTGAAAAGATGAAGTGATTGGGGAAGTCTTGTATTTTTCTCCTCCTCTTCAGAGTTGTGTTTGAATACTGAAAAAGCTGAATAAATGAGACCAATTCCAAATGTGTCTTTGTTCACAATTGTTCTGAGCTCTAGTGAAACAGGGTTGCTTGATGACTGTTTCATACCTGAAGCCATCCACACAGGAATATCACTGATGCTCCTACTTTTCTTTCAGTGGAGGAAGGGTCTTCAGTTAGAGGCTATTCCTCTAGTAGCTTAGTGTGCAGTATTAAAATTGTACTTGAGTTCTCAGCTGAAAGCAAGGAGTGCATAAAGGGTGAAGTACAGTTAATGAGTTGGGTCTGATGAATTGATTTTTTTTATCCCCTTTCTTTCCCCCCCGAATGGCAGCAGCAGCAGCAGATCCCATGTAAGAATGAATGCTAACACTCTCTGAAAATGCCTTGTGGCGGTACAAAGGGTGCTATGGTAGAGGCTTCAAACGCATTATTTCTCTTCCATCTCTGCTTTTGTCCTTCTTTCAAGCGGATAACTCGCGTATTTGCACTGACTGCTTTGGAGAGCTGGGAGCAGAAGCAACAGCATGAAACTAATGTGATGCTTTAGAATTTCCCTGCCACTTACCGGGTGTTGAATAGAGATAATTAAATTAACTAGTATATTGATTTCATCATGCTGCTTGGGAAAGATAAAGAGCAGTAACGTAAGTGTTGGAATTGCTGCTTAGCAGGCTCGAAAAGCTGCAGCCGCTGAGAGTGTGTGATGCCAGTGGTCCCAGTGAAGCTGAGCAGGTTGATAAACTAAAGACAGTTATCCTCTCAAAACTGTTTCAGCCGTTATGAAGTTGGCTGATGGCCTTGTAGAGTTAATTTCTAATAGAAGAAAAAAACCTCACTAAGTTCTGTGGCTTTCCTGAGTGCAGAGGTTGTTACAGAAGTGAATAGATCTGTTCTAGTTCTGTGGAGGTTGGTTTTACATTAATAATTGGTGTCCCTGAGATGGAAGACTTCCAAAGCATCTCAGCACATATACAGGGTGTGTTATCCCTTCAGCAGTCCTGTTGGTCACAGAACTAGAAGTACAAGTTGTGAGGCTGAGAGGTCTGATGCTTGTGGGGGGTATCTGTGTGTTACTTAAGACTTCACTTTTTTTCCATGTGGTATTTTTCGTCAGTCATCTTTTCCAGACGCTCATGGCCTGTAAGAGGCTTAAAAGCCTGTATTTCAGCCCAAATTCCTGACTGACACCTGGAACTGGCAGACTGTAGTCTTGTGGAAAACTGAAGTAAAAATGCAAGAGAAGACTAAAATCTGTTACTCGTTTTATTCAAGGAGAGTTCCCTTTCATTGTTTATACTGGATATGTACAAATAGGATATAAGAAGTTCAAGTGCGTATATATATTCAGATACTTACAGTATTACATTTCCAATAGTTTGCCATTTTCTAAATAAACTGACCTGCGTGAATCTCTTTCATATTTTTCACTCCTGATTGTAGTTTCAGGCCAGTGTAAACTGATTGTTGAAGTGAACTAATTAAATACATTTAAATGTAAAAGGCTTGCTTTGGGACAGTGCTCTCTCTTCCCTGAAAAAAAAAATCAACCAACTTGCAGTAGTCAAGAGGTGATTCTTAATTCTTCAGCCATGTTTGCTTGTGCTTAGGGTGATGGTACATCTGCAGAACCTGTTGCAAAAAAAATTAGAAAGCTTAGGATTTAAAGTCAGCGTTTCAGATTTATTGTGCATTTTTAATGAAAGGCAAATGGAGACGGGGTTAAGATAGCTCTCTTCAACAAGGTAAATTATCCGGTGCTGGGAGAATCCTGTGTGCTTATGGGGTAGGAAGACTTGGGAAGTGGGTGATGGTGAAGGGGTGTCGAGGCTTGAGGTTCCTACTCTTTCATGTGGTTGTTCATGCTGGAGTGGACGCTTCTGGTCTATCCAGAGGGCTAACCCAGAGGAGCTGCTCAGGAGTGGAGGCATCATTCTCTGGAGCGTTCAAACCTCTGCACAAATAGAATATTAATGTAAGGATAATAACTTGTTTAACTGTGTAACTATTTCAGCCGCTGTAAGTCAGAAACGGGAGCGGCTTGATGTGTGAGGGCTGTGGTAGTTTGATGTTGCGCTGCAGAGATTTCTCAACTGCTTGTGAAGAAACGTCTACAAATAACAGACTAGTGTATTAACAAGAAAACGGATGCTAATTTCAGTCATTATACAGACAGGAATCCATACTAGAGGGTTGGGTAGGCAACTAGGAGAGCCAATTAGGTCAGCTGTCATTACCAGATTGCTCTTAATGAAATACTGCTTTTTGCAATATGAATATTAGCTCTAGTTTAACAGCAGTCACATTTAACTCTTACATTGCCCATTCATTTTCTGTCTCTTGATTTTAGACAAAATCTGCCAGAATTATGTTATGATGTAAGTAATGACGTGTAGCCCCAGGTAAGACTCCTAAACACTGTCACTGACTTTAAGAAGAATTTGTTGTTACTAGTGTATATCATAGGGTAGATTTGCCTCATAAGAATAAAATCTAATTTTTCCCATGCTGATATAGGGGCAAGTTTCTTTTGTATATTGTTCTTAAAAAAAATAAAGTTGAAGCTAGACTGCATTTGCACAAGGACATTTGAGAAGAACGGTTTCGTTAGGCTGCTAGGCTGACACGATCTCATTTTGTCATGAACATAAGGGCTGCCCAGGGTCTCTTGCTTTTGGCAATGAAAATTGGCCTTTCCGATTACTTTTTTGTTCAGATGTTTTGTTATGTTAATCAGTGTGAAGAATGACAGAGTTTCTCTGTGGTGCTGCTTAAATTTACCTTTTTGTTTGTGTTCAAATTTAATTTATTCTTTCAAGTTTGCACCCAAGGGTGGGAGGTACAAAGATGTGGAAGTTAATAATGAGATTTAGGGATTACCTGGATAAAAGGGTGATGTTTCTCCCTTGAAATCAAAGCGTTGGTCTTGCATTTTTCACGTGTGTCGGTGTAGGTTAGTCAGCTCCAAGTAATGAGAAACTAGATCCTTTAGTGTTGTACATTGTCTGCATCTGGTCTTGTTGAAGGAAGCTTGCCAAAGCACAACTGCAGTCGATGTTTTCAGACTTCACTGTTGGTCATCAATATACTGCTTAAACCAACGGAGTTGGTTCTAGAAAGTTTCTCTTTCTCTTCTGCAGTTTGTGTAACCCAACAATTTTTGGTATTTCTTTATAAGGTTCTCTGACCCTTTCTTTCTATTTTACGGCTTTGCCATCAAGGTGATTATTGAAGAATTGTCTGTTTTCTCTCTAGCTGTTTGTAACACATCTATTTTTCTTCGGGAGTGACCTGTTTTCTCCTTCCATCATTCCATCTATGACATGAAACATTACGAACCGTTTTGCGTCTGTTCCAGGCTGCTGGTGTATTTGCTCTGCTTAAAGTACAGGGTGGCAAAAGTGTTCAACACCTTAGGACGAACCTGACATCTTGGAAAATTACATTCCCCCTGCCACCCAGTCAATAGGCTTTAGTGAAATAGTTCAGTAGTTAACTAAGCATTCTTGAAATCCAAACACAACTGGGAAAATCAACCTTGTTTCTATCTTTTTTTCTCAGCAACCTGGTGCATGGGCTGGTTACCTCTTACGCTGCTCCTGCATTTGAAAGAGATTTACACATTTTAGAGAAGTGAAAAATTGAGGATGCTGGTTTAAGCTGCGTATTGACAGTGATTTGCTTAATTTGATTCTACCTTTTGAACCTACCTGTGCTCAAAGCATACTTTAAAAAAATCCCAGGCTAGCTGGATACTATATTTTAGTATAAGCTTCATCTAAGTTAGTGCTGCTGCAGTCTAGCCCTCCGTATGGCATCCTTCTGAGCATCCTCACCAATTCAGGGAGTTAAACTGACTGAAAAGTGTTCCGCCACCTTTTTTTTCCCCCCACTGCATAGTGCCTCTTGACTCCCTGAACTTGGCTTGCTGAAGGATTACATAAGGAACATTGCAAGGCAGGTGTAAGAATGCATGTCTGAAGAAAAAAGGTGAAATACAGAGTTAAAGCAATTCTGAGCTGGACTTAAAGTGTCATGTTTGTGGAACCTAAAGTGTTTTCTGTGAACTCCTTAAGTATTTTTAATGTCTACTCCAGAGAGAGTTAATAATAGCACTTAATCAGTCTGGAAATCTAAACAGTGTGTAGAAAAGGTATGTAGATAACAAGGAAGAAAAGTGTCTGATGGAGCAGAGGTAGCTCACAGCCGGTACTTGGTGAGCAAAACAGAACCTGTTTGACAGTGAATGTAACTGAACCTGTTTGACATTTTACTGAGGCTGATCATTGTCTTCTTGATCCAAACTTCTGGAAAGAGAGGTGGTGAATGTGATCTGCCCAGTGTGTTTGCAGTGGGATCCTCATCCTCTGTCTTCAGCTGTGCAGGGCTGTTGGAGCCTGGCAGGCTGTGCCAAGGTTTTTCTTGGTGAGGATTTAACCTGTGTAACCCATGTGGTGCTGAGAAAAGCATACCTTATCTTAGCTACAATACACAAACTGTACAAGTCTGAAATCTACCCTCCATGGAACTCTTGAGCGTGCACGGTGCTGCAGCATCGCCCAGGTGATTTTTGTGAACACAGGGAAGTTTTCTCTTCTTCTAAACTGAAGACTCAGAAACGGGAGGAAGCCCAGGAATGCAGTGAGAGAAACGAAGGCAGCCTGCATCAAGAGTACTCAGATAACGCAACCCGTCAGTGAGTCACAGCTCTGGCTTTCACCACTCTTCGCTGCAATGCCCTGTGCGATTGCTTACCTGTACGTATCTTTCTGGTGGCCCTCCCTTACAGCAGGGATGTGGTGCAGCTCTTGGCATCACTGATGGTTGGCACCTGGACTCTTTTGTGTCTGGCAGAACATGCCTGTCTTCCTGGCTGCCTGCCCAGAGCACAGGCAAGGTGCTTTTTTTGACTGGCAGGTTCAACTACAATTTTTTGTGTGTTTTGCTGGCCTGACTGAGATAAATTATATGGACAAAGTGCATCAGGAGTTCAGGATTGTGCTGGGGGAGGCAGCGAGGGAATGAAAAATTAGGGATGGAAGGATGATCTAGAAGCAAAACTGTACTGTGGTGGAGTGAAGGTAGGGAGATGGGAGTTTGCTTGTCTGTTGTGGACACAGATTCTTAGCTGTGCCTGGCAAATTGAATTTTGTAGTTCACTGATGGGAAAAGATGTGCTATAGAGGAAATGTTTTTTAAGTATTGATAAACTTAAAAGGAAAAAATACCATACAGTATTGAAACACTGACACTTCCCAAGTATGTATCTATCAGTTTCCAGGGTTTGAGAAAGCGTTTATCCAAATTCGTAGAAGCGTGAGGCTGTTGGAAGATATTCCCTATTAGTTTATGAAATCTTTCATCCACAAATACTAAAAACACAGAGGAGCTTCTGATAGTGTCGCTGTATGTTTACTTCTGGTTTATGTTCTTTCCTAGGCATTTTCTGAAGACCTCTGATAGAAACAGGCAATCCTCTGCCTTTTTGGAGTTAATTTTAGAGGTTTTGTAGTATAGCTCTTATTTTTATATGTCAGTCTTAGAGCATAATTTTTTAAGCAATAAAATTTGACATTGATTCTCATGCTGCTCTTACGTGATGCTGTTGAAATTCCTATAATCAGCTTTGTCTGTTAGTGTGTAGCTTTTTATGGCAGTATAGTCATTAAAACATTAGTGATCTATATAATTAAATTACTCAGTGTTTAACCACTATTAAAGCTTAAAGATTGGATTGATTTTCTGTTGGGTAATTTGGTTTTGTACACCTTTAGATATTATTGCACATCAAGATACTTATGCTTGACAGCTTCAGTAAGGATTGCCTTTCGTCTTACTTTTATAAAGGCCAGTTTTTATAACAGGCAATTTTATTGTTGTGTACCCATATAATTTCTATGAACAGTTTCTCTACAAAATTAATATTAATTTAAGGATTATGACCTTGAAAATCTCGTGGTGTTACAGGTTCTGAAATGTTATTTCTGTGGACCTCTAATTTCTGGTGTGACCATTTATCAGCAAGGGAAAGGGTTTTTTTAATTCCCAAAAGTAGTTTCATTGCTCCAGTTTCATTGTTTCACCTGCTAATCCGTTTGTCTTCCAATTTTAATAACATGTACTTACTCGATTTGATTTGAATCCTTTGTTTAGTAAGTTTATACCTGTAAAACTTACCATCTTCTTAATGGGGTCCAATGGCAAGTGTCTGATTGTTGTGAGCTCTTCCTTGCAGTCCTTTCATGTTCTCTAAATCTGAGGCAGATTTCATGTATAAACATGTACACATGTGAAAATTACCTGGACAAGCTATTTCAAAAGTTTGCAGTTTCTTTTATGTGTTTTCAAAGTTCTATTTTGGTTCAAGGTGTGTGTGTGTGTGTGTACTTCCCCCTCCTCCCTCTTTAACTGGTGGATATGCTTTTGCGTTTGGGGCTCTTGGCAGTACTGGGTTAATGGTTCTGTGATTTGCTGTTTGTTATTGAATGGAAGGATGGACAAATAAAAGAAGGCAAACTTTTGTTCTCCTATATGCTATCTCAGGTTGATTACATTCAGCACATAGGGCATCACCTGAATCTTGCAGTTCAGGATCTTGCTTGAGAGCATTTTTCCCTGGGATTACTCTGTTATGTTGATTCCTTTCATTCATCCAGCCTCTAGGGTTTTGATTAAGTTTCAGGACGCTAATGAGGCAGCAGAGTGTAAAAGTGGGTAAGAGCAACAAGAATGAAGAGGAATGTTTTGGCTGCTGTGTTTTTGTATCTTGTGAAAACAAGGTGGATTAAATCAAGTTCTGTAATAAGAGAATGTTTATCACTTGGCTCTCATTGGTGCCCAGTTTTTGCACGAAATAGGAGGAATTCTTTATCTCGGGCTGATTCTCCCTTTCTTCAAATGCAGCTTATCTACACAGTTCAGTAGTTATCTTTGATTAATTTTTTTTCCTCTTTTTTAAAAGAACCAAACCCTTCATGATTCCCTAGATTCTTGGAGTAACTTCAGGATGCCTTAAATGCTGTCATCTTGGAGTCAGCCTCTCCCATTTTCTTGACTTTCTAGCCATAATAAAAATAAGTCCATCATTTATGTTCCCAATTGTACTGTGAATATTTTAATTGAACTCAGTTCCCTTTGTGTAGCTCATGCTTGGAGTGTGCACCTGTGTCTGATTTGCCCAGCTGTTCTCTTAGCCTGTCAATGTATTGCTGGGCCTGGATAGCATTTAGCTGGAGCAGTGGAGGAAAAGCTATATGAGACAAGACAAAATGGTACTGATTACATATACAATATGGTTTTGTCCTGAGGATATGGAGCTGCGATTAATTTTACAGCTGTAAGGAAGGTGGTTAACTTGTAATGCTTACTTTACCACTAATTGCTAATGACACCCAGGGCAAGCTGTGGGATCCTACTCTGTATTCAGTGAGACCTTGGAGTGTGTGCCACAAGAGATAATGGCAGCTTCAGTATTTGCAGTGTCAGAGTATGCGTCTTATTTAGGAAAATTCATATTAGCAGGCTGTTATAAAGAGTTTTGTGAGTCTTTCAATTCTTTAAGTTTATTAAAATGTTCATAAAGGGAAGGATAGACACAGTAGTAGTATTTGGTGTACAAATGTCATTCCTCCTCTCACTACGTGCTTTGTGTTATGATCTAATTACCTTGCAATTAATTCTATAATACTGATGTGTCTCAGGCTCAAGAAGTTAGCTATTCCAGGAAGAATTACGTGCAACTAACAAGTTGATAAGCCAAGACTTTGTTTTGCATGAACATGGTTGTAAATAAGAGCAAAACTAGACCCAATTGCCAGAAGCAAACAGGAGTATATTCAGGAGAGTGTATTATGACTTTTTTGAGGATTGTGTGAAAGGTTGTTTCCTCCCATTATATTAGGCTACGGCATGTCTCTGAAGTTGTTGCTCTGTAAGAATCTGAAGCACCTTTGTTAATGCTGACACTCATGGACATTGATCTCCAAGCCTGCAAGTGAATTTCTGGACTTGAGGAAGTATTTGCTTAAACATTCCAATACAAGTGGAGCTGGTGGTACAGGAAGTTGTTTATTTCAGCATGTTACTGCTGGTCTTACTCTGTCTTATTCTTCTCTTTCTCATTGCAGGTCTTAATGCAGAGCTATCTTACGTGAGGAACGACGTGATTAATCACTATGCCCTGTCCTTCAATCTCTTAGTGCCCAGTGAGACCAACAATCTTCACTTCAGCTGGCACGTTAAATCCAAAGTAAGCAGGCATGACTTCTGTGTTTGAATACTTGATACACGATCTGTATCACATAGTGAATACCCACTATTATGATTTTTAATGACTTTTTTCTTTGTAAAAATTAACATATGTGAGGTTCAAAGGAATTATTTATAGATTGCAGGCAGCAAGTTAAGATGATATGTATCCAAACTGTTCCTTTCTTGTTTTATAAAGGTTAAGTACTTCTTTTGAAATATTTTGTGCTTCTTTCTTCTGGCAAGTTACATGTAAGAAGCTGGCTGGGGAGTCTCTTCTGGGGGTGGATTGAACACACAGAAGGGGCAGCCACAAAGTGAAGCCTCTAGAAATCAAATATAGAGCAATTGTGTTTTAGAGATTTTTAGAAACGTGTTTGGAGACAAGAAGAGCCTTATAAAAATTTCATCTAGTATGTTATTACTAAGCCCTAATTAAATGGAAAGGGATTTTTATTTTGCTTAATCACCGTGGCTGGAGCATGCAGCAGCAGCTGTCGTAAGGACTGTGGATGCCCTTACATTTTGAAGAATTTCCAGTCACTTAATTTACTTTTGTATATGAAATGATCTGTTTAGTCTCTACCAGGTGTTTATTCTGTTTGTCTTTTTATTGTTTTGCTGGGGTTGGTTTTTTGTGTTTGTTTTTGGGTTTTTTTGTAAGTTTGTTTTGTTTTTTAGCTTCAGCGATGGTCATGCTTCTGTCCTTAATTAGGAGAGACTGCAGTAGGAACAGCAATATTTAACAACTCCACCAGTGCAATTTCTGAAGATTCCTTTTGCCCGTGTGTTTCCTTTAGAGGTTTAACTTCTTAGAAGATGGGAATTTTGGCCTGCAACA